>JAOYSI010005815.1:19035-40194 GCA_025775065.1 Hiodon alosoides
AACGAGATTCACATGATGTGATTAAACCTGAATAGTGTGAGTAACTGAACATCTGTCCGGGTCGTTTAAAACTTGGTCCGGGCTGGGGGCTCATCTCTTATTGTTGTTTTCACAGCTTTGACAGTAAAACTAGATTTTATGCAACCCCCATTAAAAAAGGCAACCCCCAGGTCCTCTGGATGACTACATAAAGCAAAGTAGACTCAACTTGGACCCAGAACCCTTGCTCCCATTTCATGGAATCAGCCCTAAGACTCGATGGTCCACCAAGTGCACGCCCACTCTGTTAGAGGCAGAGGATGCAGAGAGCCTTTCTCACATGCAGGCCGCAGTTTAGCGCTGAGGGCACATGTGAGCGTGACTATGAGTGTGAATATAAGAATTATCAGCTGAACTGCTCCACTCCTCCGGGCTCAAGTGGACCACAAATTAAGTCAGACTTGCAGGCAGCCTCACACTGGTCCTCTCGGTCCCACAGCTTAGTCTCCGATCCCAGAATTAAATAACCGGATAACCGCGCAGACAGCGCCATGGCACTGGTCCTGTTTCCCTAAAGGCTTGGGGGGCCCGTTTGTGAGTAAACGCGCATGTCAATTAGAAGCAGGTCCTGTGATCTCTCAATTCTTTTGTTTTGCACTTGCCCTGCTCTGATGATTCACTCACCAGTCTGAAGCGAAGGGGGTTTCCTCCATGCAATTTCAACCCTTCTTTCAGTGCCTCTTTTGAACAGCACACGTATGACAAAAAAAAGGATGATCTTTAGACGATGATGATGTTTTGTGTTCTTGCCCCACTAGTGTCCCCCCTCCGTTCAGCCTTGAGATGTCAATGCTAGCTACCCCAAAACATAGGGGTCACACAGTGTCTGCCTGAACAGATGAGATGTTTGCCAGGGGAAAGCCCAACCCCAGATTAGATGACACCAGAAGGGTTACCCCTTTTACCCGTGGGATGACTTCTGCTGTGGTCCTTTCCCATACACACTGGTGTCCTTGGATTGTCCGTGCATGCGTGAGTGAAAAAGAGGCAGGCCCCCTGGGACATTGTTACAGTTGGTAGTCTTGACTGACAGATGTCTGCAGGTGATGGCTTAAGTCTTTCTTTACGGTTGATAAGCAGTGTCCCTATACCAGTGTTTTACAAAACAGATGGCTAGCCCTGGTCTTTGTCTTGGAAGGATGTCGCCCTATTGCCCCTCCCTGTCGTGCACAGAGGCCCTGGGGAGCATGAACTCTGACCTGCTATTCCCAGGGAAGGGGCTCTGAAGACCTTTTATCCAGGCTGTAAAAAAAAAAAAACTACTCCCCTCCGCAGGGCACGACCCCAAACCTAACCCCGACCGGATGGTTGTTTTTTGTTCAAGCGCCCACATTGCTGAGGCATCACTTTGTTCAGATGCCTAGTTTTCCTTTACACTTATTATAGCTTTGGCTTAATGGCCCAACAAAGCAAAAACTAAAAAAGGAAGTGCATATCATTCACTTAAGAAAGCAATCAATCAACCAATTAATCAATCAATTCCATTTTGAATAGCACTTTCTACGTGGGATCATGTCACAGAGATGTTTGACAGAGACAATACTAAAATGAACTAGCAGTAACTGGGAAGGAATATTTCAGGTCATGTACAACGCTTGGGCCTATAGCAGCATCGTCCTGCTTACGTTTCAACCTCATAACCTCCTGACTGTCTGGTGCCCTGACCACCGCTGCATCACATACACGAATGCCATTGGATACCAGGGAAAAGGAGGTCATGGCAATTCTGCACACAGGTGGCGAGAGCAGTGAAACCAACCGATGCGAGAAACCAAGCAAAGCAACACCGAGTTTTCCAGAAGCGCACATGGTGCATGGTAACATTGCTCATTCTTTCTACCACTCATTGTTCATTCTCTCCGCCATGAGGCTGTGACACACGCCGGCATGTTTTCACTCTTTAACACACTCGGCTTCAGGTTACGGTGTAGGCAATCCAGCACAGCAGTATGGCTGTGGGCGGGGTTCGCTAGAGGCAGGGGGGCACTGTGCTCTGCACTTTTAGGGATGACAAGGTCGACCGGGTTCATGGTATTACGTGGTATGCATTGCCACGGTACTCATGCCGCAACCCTTTATCCATACTGTGATTACCAAGTTATCGCGGTATCCAGAAGTATATCTCAAGTGTTTTCCATGTCTGCCACCTCCCAAAAGCTTGTCAGTTTTAAGTTTTTTTTAAAAGCGCTTACTCTGCTGTGTTCAGCACACAGTTGAAAACCAAAATGTAGCATAGTAAAAAATACAAATAATAACAGTGAGCTATGTTCCTTGCTCTTCGTCTGTCATGGTGTTTATTGAAAATTTAGCAATGAAGTTGTAGGCTACTATTGACCCTTTGACATGGTTAATTTGTGAAGGCCTGAAGAGAGGATGTTACAGTGCTGTGAAATTGTCGGTTAGTAATTATTTTAGCCGACTCCATACAAAGTTATCATTTTCCCCTACGCCTACGAGTGTGGACCTAATCTGCTGATGTAGCTTCACTAACACTGGCGTTCCCATACAGAACAACACTAAAGATACCATTGCTTTTTTTCTTCGGATCGGTCTTTGAGATCTATCCTGGGCCAAAACACAAAGGATTGAGAAACCAAGTGAGTACAGGAGCCTTTCTTTTTCTGTAAACAGCCAGGTAATACTGTCCCGGAATGAACTTTTCCCACCCCCCAAACAGTATGTGGGATAAATAAATCCCACTGATCTTTTTTAAATTACCACAAAAAAAAAAAAAAAAAAAAAAAAAAACACAGAATAGGTTTCTGGAAGATCCACCTCTTGCAAAAACTACTTCTTTTTTTTTAAAACCATCGTATGAACAACACAAGGGAGGCGGAGCCGTTTATTTATCTCAGCCAATGAGGAAAAGCAGGATCGAAGTGACAGACTCAGGTATTTCTAAATATTTATTAGCTACTTAGTCTGTGAAAACATTATCAATACAGTGCCTTGAAAAAAATAATCCAGTTATGTCCCTTTTTGTTGAATTTTACAAAAAAATATAATACTTCTATCCAATCTTGTACATTAAATATGTTAAATGTCAACCTAAAGGCTACATTTATACAACAGACATTAAAATCTATTCTAAATATCTATTCCATATTTCACACCCTAAGCTTTTGACACGTGCCTCCCCCTCCATCTCTCTACCGGTTTGTGCTTGGTGAGACACTATGGGCACCACGCTGTGGCACGTCTTCCTTTTATTCGTTCTTGGAAGGGGGACAATGACAGCTCTATGAGGAGGACGGTAAGACACTGATGCGCGGAAGTACCAGAGAACGCGCGCGGGAAACACAGTCACCACTGCCCTCTCCACTGACCGGCTTCAGACACCCCACAGTGGACGGGGGATGGGGGGGTCAGCGGGACAACAGAGCTGACACTGGGCTTTTTTTTCTGCTCCTTTGCCCCTGGGAGGAACTTTTAAGTACAGACAACAGAAGGCTTCATTTTAGAAGCACCACACTCCTCTAAAACTTCCCTGTAGATTTTATTCATCCGAAGAAGAAAAAGAACACAGCGCTCAGTGAAAAGCAAACATCTCCGTAAAAGCCTGGGGTTCTTGACAAATTGAAGAGAACCGAATGCACAAGCAACACTATAACTACGAGCCATCATGTATTGATGTGTGTTTTCTGAAGGCACCACAGGTCCCTAAAACAGGTTGTGAGTGAAGAACGAGGCCTCGTTTAGGCTTGAGTGGAACGATGAAATCTTGACCGTAAAACAAGTCTGTTAACATTCAGTAGCCACCAGTAGCCACTAAATTCCTAATTATATCTTTACGTTAGTTCACCTGCTCATTGGGAAATTTTCAACAGACTGCACCAGGACCATGTTTGAATAGTTACGGATATGTGAGATGTAGTTCCTCTGAACGTTTTGAGATTCTTGCACTGTGAGTCAACTTGGTCTTGTTTCTAGCACACTGGAGTATCGGGTGGGGAATACACAGACTGGCAGTGTACATGAAGCCCTCGGGCAGGGCAGAGGAGCCTGGTGAGAAAAGTGCTTCAAAAAAAAGACAAAACACAATGAAGAGCCTCTTGTTATAGAAGACTCCAGGTGTAACGTGGCAGAGAAATTTGAACCACAACTCATCTCCCCAGGACTAGATGCACAGAGGTCGCTGTTGTGGTTTAATGGGAAACATGGGCACGTGTAAATTTATGTCAGGTGCACAAAGCTCACTGACTCAGAACCTCCCATACACGGAATGATATTTACTTTGATCCTTGTTTTACTGACAATTACTGAACACACACGGTACCCGTTTCTGGTAATAGTTATTAGACTGCTATTGAAATAGATAGCAGTCATATCTTTTTTAAAGCCCATTGCTCGTTCCTGTTTTTTTGGCTTGTAATCACAGTTTTTTACCATATGTGGTATGTGGTTTTTTCTATAAAAATTATTGGACTGTGTGACAGCACATCGTTTTTATAATGCGTTTATGGATACAAAATAGTATTCAGTGAAACTGATTGAACACAATGCCTGCAGTCTTAAGTGTGTTTATCTGCTAGGCAAAATAAACTGCACAATCTACAATGCATGACACAGCCTCGGCACTGCTCCCCTTGCCCCCCCCCCTCCCTTTCCTTTCTCCACCCATAAACTCTCAGTGTAATTAAAGAGAAAGGCACCTCAAATCAGGTTTCACCAACCCTCTGGTGAATAAAATAGTAAGCTTAGTTTGAGCTGGGCTTGCGTAAAGGTTTGCGAAATATCGTTGTTTTTCTTACTTTCGACATTGCATCGAATATGAACATTTGTATAGTTGCAGTCTAATTAGAAATTGTGTGTATAACTTCGTTGAATCAAAAACAAAAAATACTTCAACAGTTTACAATTAGTATTATTTCCTTCAGTGCTAAAACTTTGCCCCGAGTTGGTTCCTTGGTGATTAATGATTAAACTCAGTGGGGGAGGGGCAAATACATGTTTGCACGAAGACTAAACCAACTCCCTGACGGGTTCTTTAATTGATTTTCATATTGCGGCACATGTGCGCGTAGCCTACACCGTGTTTATCTAATGTAGGAGTCAACTCAGCTCTGTTGAGAATTTCCACGGAACTTTACGTTGGTCAAGGTGTCGCTATGCTCTACCTGACCACAATATCTCAACAATTACCACCCCTCAAACAATCCACCTCGCTATTTCTGTGCAGAACTGTCTGCACACATACGCTGACTCACACTTGAAACTCGCGGGGAAATGAAACACTTCATATACATAAGGGCAGCAGTGTAAAACACTGAAACCCCACAGAAGAGCGTAAATTTAGAATACTTCCTAGAACGCACTTCAGCATCTTAACACTGCTGCATAGAAAACATTTACCGTGGTATCTATTAGAAACGGCATAATGTCTGCCAATTGCCATCGTATTGCACAAATAAGTCCTTTAACCATATCGTGACTATTTGGAAATAACTATTGAGAGCTCAATAAATATTTCGTTTAAACATAAACATATAAACCAGGTAAATCGACGCGGCAAACAGTCTAATTGCAATTCATATTTTATTATTCAATTATTTGAGCATTACGTCGAGTCGCAATACAGAACGCTCGTGTTGGTTCCTATAGGCAAAGCAGCCTACTGTGAGAGTCGCGCGATCACGACAAAATACACGGTTTTGGATCGACTCGCTAAATAAATAAGCAAAACTACAGTCGACAAAATAATTACAACGGTGTGATAATGATGGCATATTATATACAAAGACTATCCTAACATATCGTAATAGTATACAGCCTTTGCAATACAAATAATAATATACCTAATTGTTACGCACACGCGCTATTGAAGATAACTTGAATTTCAACTTGCTCTGTGGAATAAATTCACGCGATTAAATGAAACCTTGCTGAATTGAACAACACAGTAGATATAGCATACAACATATGAATCTAGATTTTTTTAAACATAGCGCTAGGATACGATAGAGTAGCCTCTTACTTACCAATTCTACACACACATAGCTCACGCCTCGCTTCTTGGTGATTCCGCCGTCTTTTAACAAATGTTTAAAATAATCCAGAAATAATGGTGCCCCGTAAAAAAAACCTCAGCAAAATTTTAAATCCAAGAACATTCACTCGAGTAAGGAGATATAAACGCACGAGGGTCCAAAATTAAAATGAAACAGCTCACAAACAGTAGGCTACTGCAGCTACAAATTGTAGGGAATAGGGAATCCAGTTGACGTTTAAAAACGTCCTTACGGAGCAAATTCCCGTAAGAAACCGCGAACTTTCCTCTTCAGAATGGATTTTTACCCAAAACAAACCATCCAGGATGCCCCCTCGGGAGTTCCCCAACCTCACGCTAACTACTACAACGATATAGTATGGTATTTAAGTAGTTAAGGTATGCGAACTAGCCCGAAGCTGATGATCTCGGATTCCGAGGTGTTTATACGAGGACCGGCAAGTAGAGGTGCGCAGGCACAGCAGCCTCGACTGAGAGACAGACTATGAGCGTGTGAGCCGAATACATGGTCGCGAGTTTGAGGTCAGTGTTAGTATATCCCATAGCTACCGCAGCAATGCACGTTCTTCGAGCGAGAGAATAAAAGCAAAACGCTGAAAACCTCGATAGAAAACTAGAAGGATGGATAAATAAACACCCCTCGATCGATACACACGGCAGCTAGCTTTCTACCTCCTTCTCGCTGTGTACTAGTCGCGCGTCTGAGAAGGAGACAGGTGCAGTGTTTCTATCTTTCTCCCACATATGCAGTTAGACTTAGTCATTTTCTCTTTCACTCACAAACAGACAGGGAGCCTTTTTCTTTCTTCTTTCTTCAGAGTTTGTATAATTGTTACATTTTTATAATAGATTAATTCAGGGATACATATTATAACATATATTATATGATGAAGAAATAACATGCAGCAGTAAAGGCGGCAAGGGAAAATATTTAACCGGTTTAAATTTTGGTGGCATCTTGTCCAGCGTATTTAGTTTTACATTTTATGAAAAAATCAAAGGGCATGAAAAACACAATCCCTCAATTTTATAAGTGAAAAAAACAGATAAACAGAACGCTCATTCGTATACTTTGTAAAGTATTTGTTTACATACAATATAAGCGGCACGAATATGCAGTGAATGTTCTCTACGGCAAATGAGAACCGTGGGGGCGCTGTTTCCACTACAGACACGAAGCCGTGCTTTCACGTAAGCCACTGTTTATTTCCTATGTCTTAAAACGCCGGCGGCTTACGAAGCTAAAAATTTCTTCGTTTATCAACTTGTTTAGCTGGACAATTTCGGAAGCAATTCAGTTTAATTACCTTGCTCCAGGATACAAGGCTGAGATGGGGCTTGAAACCATTTAGCCTGTCACCTTAACCACAACACCACCAGCATCAACACGAGTAACGCCGTCAACCGTAAAGGAACATGCCTGTCTCCCCGTGCACTGTTGTACTCCTTGAGTGTAATTTAGCGGGTCTGTGAGTTAACTCTTCAGTCCTACTTGCAGGATTGCTCATTAAAACCTCATTAAAATTCTCTAGTTCCTGCGTGGATGATAAGGCCAGACTATTTTCAGTTTGTTTTTTTAAAAAGACGATAATTATACATTCTCCTTACAACCTGTCTGCCACTGATCTCTTCAATGCACTAATGTGACTTTGACATTTAACAAAGAGCCAGAAATGCTAAGCTACCTGTTAAAAGGTTAATAATAGAATCAACCCAATTAAGGATTATGATATGAACCAGCTTTTTCCCTGGCGGAGCCAGGGGTAGAGACTTGACGTAGTTTTACAGATTTTCCTGGGGTTTCTGTCAGATGATGTCTGATAAAAAAGGGAGAGGATTCATTAATGGGTTGATGTCTGGGAAAGAGAAAAACATATCAGGAGATATTTTGAGACTTGAGAATGGAGGCAGAATTGTCCTCCCCCTTATTTGAATGAAATGTCTTTAAATGATGATTTGATGTGGGAGCCTCATTGTTGAAGAACATACTTGAGTGTTCTAAGTTCTAATAGACGATATCCTGATTGGATGAAACTATAGAACTGTCACAGAGGAAATGGAACCCAAATGCCTCCTCACGCCAGCCCTTTTTTATCTGCGGTGCGGCTGTCACCTGTAAGAGTGTGATAGGAGCACTCAATGGTCATGTGAGGGACGCTCAGCCCGCCTGGCCCTCTTTCCGCTTTCATCTCACATTCGCCCTGGCGGGGATCAGAAAAATAATCTTTCTTATCTCAGGGACCCCTTTGCTGCCGGACACTTGCCTCCGTGTGGCGGGTGCTTGTGATCTCCAGTGCGGATCTCCTGTGTGGATCTCCTCTGTCGCTCACACGGGACACAGGATGGGCCGAGATACAGGACGAAAAAGCACTTACCAGCACAAAAAGCATCTGTTTGAATTCCATGGGCCAGTTGCAATTAAACCTTGGGGGCATTCTGGTTATTTTCAGCTTTGCGCAAACATACCAGGACATTTTATTACCATCACAATTTCACGCCCTTCTTTCCTGTCGCTGTGCTTTACAGTGTTGTGATTTTGCTCCTGACCTGTTTAAACAGGTGCAGTTTTATTTCTGAGGACTTTGCTGCGTGCCCTCAGCTTGCGACTCATCTTCCGCACCCCGAATAGCTTGCTGAAAGCCACGACTGCCGTACCTTGTGACCACTGCAGGTGAATGTGCCCTTCTGCCCTGGCAAACAGGTTAGTCTGCGAAGCTTTGAGGCCCTCAGTAGGGCGAGACCTTCAGATCTCAGTGGATTAAAGGCTAGTTCGGACGGCCATGCCTGATTAGCACTTCTGGGAAGAGTATTGATTCCCTTCTCAATCTTTTGTGCTAGAGGATACCACATCCATTTTCCACTGATCATAGTCTTGGTGCACTCATGATCCAGCAAAATCACATATATCCCTTGGTATAATGTGAAGATTAAAAAGGGGAAACAGAGTATTTTTATTTTTTATAACTCTATACAGGTGGTCCATGCTAAATGTCTCCTTGACGATCATATTTTGTTTGGCTTTCTATCTAGTGTTCCCTACCCATTGAACCAACTTCCATTTTCATCACTTAGCTCCAAAATTTCATCCACCTGATTAATGCATGATAAAAAGAGTTTTTAAATTACATTAGTTCTTATTTCCCGCTGTTTGCCATTAGTCTGAAGTGTGTGAAATGTAGCCATAATAAATAGCGGGGGCCAGAAACTGCTACCTGGGAACATAACCATACTAATTGGCAGCAGCTAGCTCAGAAGTTATGGAAACAGGATAGTAACCCGAGTATTGATTTGAATTCTGATCAGGACACTGTTGATGTGCCCTTGAGCAAGACACTTAATCCCAATTTACTATTGGTGCACTGTAACATGGTAGCCCTACACCCCCCAGTTAAATAAAGGACTGTTAGAATTAGAAAAAAATTGAAACTATGATTTAGATTATCTGAACCTTAACTTAAACAAACAAGTACATACAACATTTTAGTGGATCCAAATAATAACTCTTCTCACACAAATGATGCATGGAAGCCTTGGTGTTCCCTGTCATCTAATCACTTCATGTTCAGGTTTTATTTCTGTTCAGCATCTCCAGATAGCTGTCTCTAAATTACAGCTTTGATCTTAGGCAGACACAATGTTGACTTGCATGGGGTGGGAATTATATAAAGAAGCCTGCTGTTGGTTTAATCAGAATGCTGCTGCAGTGCTCCTTCTTGGGGCTGTTAACTAACATGAGCTGGAGGGCTGGAGGGGCCTACCCTACCACAGAATACCGACTGTCAACAGACCCTCCGATCGCCACATCTGTCTGACACCCAGCCCTGACTGATACCCGTTCTGACTGAATCCCGTCCTGAATGATACCCGTCTTGAATGATACCTGTCCTGACTGAAACTTTTCCCTACTGATACCCGTCCTGACTGATACCTGTCCTGACTGATACTTTTCATTACTAATGCCTGTCCTGACTGACACCTGTCCTGATAGCTCCCACATGCCTGTCCCACCGTGGGTACACCTGCAGGACTGGCTGATACCGACTTCACAGGTCCGTGCAGCTGTGTTGGGAAGGGACTGATGGCCGTTTCAACAGGCACACGTCTTGCGGCTAGGTTGAATGGAGTAAACAAGCCGGTAATCCAACTTCAAAGCGACACCCGAAGGGAAGGATTGCCATTGAGCGTATCTGACATTTCTGCACACCTGCTCTTGTAAAGAGCTGAACAGCCCCTGTGTGTAATGACGCCCTGTGAGAAATGACGCCGTCTGAGCAATGATGCCCTATGTGCAATCACATCCTGTGTGCAATGACGCCCTGTATGCAATGACGCCCTGCATACATTGACACCCCTTGTGCAACTCGGGGCTAGCTTAACAAGATCATTACAGAAATGGCCACTTGTCTACTTAATGTTTTACTCATCAACATAATTAAGCATTTACTATCTATGGTGTCTGTAAAGTTTTTAAAAGGTAAAAGCAGATGGTTGGATTTCCACGGAAGAGTTGAGAGGACCTTGTTGTTTTGCTGATAAAAAAACAGTACAGCTTTACTCACTTTAATGCACTTGGCATTATTCAGTTAACTGCTGATGAAGATAATGAGGACTCAGCTGGGGTTCTGCGATGGGTGCAAACACCAGCCTCACTAATCTCAGGAATGGGCCTTGTAAAAGCCTGACTGTGTGTTGTCACCTCTGACCTCACCTTCTCTCCAACCCAATGCTGGCAAAGTGAGGTCAATATGTCACACTTGAAACGACGCAACAGTTTGATAGATCAAAGAGTCATCTGACAAGGCAACCAGCTGAGATCCCGTGTGTCCGTTCCGTTTGACTGGAGTGTCGAATTGAAGACTTGACCCAATACAGTTTATCCATGTTCACTTTGATCGTACGTATCCGCGACTTCGGCAATTAGACAGGAGGTGTATGAACTGCTGTTCATGCACTTTGTGCGTTGTTAATCTGGTCATCCTGGATCAGCCTCCTGTGCTCAGCTCTGTGAAGTCTGCTGACTCGGACCAGGCCCTAGAGTGCTTTGTGCATCTGTCCTTGCGCTAGTTAAAATTGTTCTCCAAGGAGTTCAAAAGCAGCCCAAGCTGAACAACTTGTCATAAGAGATGAGTGACGTTGTGTGACATTGTTTTGCATCTGTTGGCTTCTTCTCAACATCCTTGACAGGCAGTATCTCTGTTGCCATACAAGTTGGCTTTGTTCTAGAAAGTTACTTGCATTTCACGCTGTCAGACTTTTACAGAACAGCAAAGACACACCCAGACTCAAATTCCATAGCTGTAAATTGCTAATTTGAATAAATGCATTGCTAACCAGTGAACCACTCCAGGTGAATGAATGAGCACAAGAGGATGCTCCAACTCCAACTTACCTCCTAATCACTCACATTTGAAAGCAGAAGTGGTCAATGTTTGCGCCTGGGGCTGAGAAAAGACGAGCTGACTTAAGCCAAGGCAGTGGCCTGCACCGTTGCTCAGGAACGCAAAGCAACAGTGGGCAGGAACATAATCCACATTAAAACCTGTAAATCCATGTCATAAGTCCTAACCTGCTCCTAATAGGCCATATACATTTATTTTATATATAACAATGGCTGTGGTTGGTGACATTGAGGCTCAGTGGCTACCCTCTCAGTACATCAGTATTTGTGTGGAATTAACAAGTTCTCCCTGTGTCCCTCCTACGAGACTTGGGTGTCAGGTGGAACAGGGACTAGGGATATTGGCTGTGTCTCTGTATGTCTCCTGTCTGTTGATTGCAGGACCATTCTACTTATAGTACAGAATTTGGCAGAACTGTTTAACTGCCATTGTTTCAAAGTTGCCCAGTTCTCTGGACCGCTGGTTCGTGCGTTGAATCCACATCAAAACCTTTATCTGGCGCTTGTGTCTCAGCTGCCAACTGGCCAGCTCTTTAAGAACAGGCGCAGATTGATTAAATTGCTTTGAGATGGAGCATGGGTCATTTTATAAAGGGAGGAGGTATGTTCCTCGCATTAAACCCTTCTGAACACAAAAGCTGTGTTGATAGTGCTAAAGGTAGGTGGTCCAGTTCCCGTAAGCCTACGAACTGGAGTCAGCACTTTGAGAAGCACTTCTAAACACTATTTACTATTTCTGTTTCTCATCCCTGCGTTCTTGTAGGATAGAGACGGCCTTTGACCTCGGATCCTGTAGTCACAAAAGGGTAGTCGCACTGAGGAGGTTGACACAGATGGGGAATTCTCCATGCCACAGTCCTCACTGTGTGGGAAGACAGATACGCATACTATGTGTAAACTTTTCATGGATGGCAGCTCTTAACCTCCTGTGTTCCCCTAGCCACAACAGCCCGAAACAGGGATGTCGGCAGACAATGTTGCCTTTCTCCAGGAGAAGAACGGGAAAACAGGAACTTGCCTGCCAGACAGTGATGTATCTGTTTTCTTCATTAATGTAGCCAGACATTTGACTTTATTCATTCAGCTATTCGTTCAACGCTCCAGAAGGCTCCAAATGAGTCATAGATAGAATGTAAAACGTTATGCAACACATTACGCAAATTTATGAAGTAAAAAAAAATGATTGTTTTTTATTTTGGTAATGATAATAATGTGATAATCTAAATTATGTATGCTAAGGCTCATTAATATTGCAAATATCTGACAGCTGGGGCAGCGGGGGGAGTCACAAATAGGACTTTCATCATATTTTTGTGCATCCCTAGCCAATGGGGTTTGTCCGTCCCAAACTCCAGAGGTCAGAACTCAGCTGAATGGATTGAAAAGAGGTTGATGAAAATAAACAGAAAGTGTTCAAATCAATTCCGTATTCTCAAGTCTGGGAGAGTGGGGAAAACAACAGTTCGAATTTTTATGAGCCAGACTTTCTACCGGGACCTTAAGTATGAAAAACAAACAGTGGCTGCCATACAGAGAATAAAACATCGGAGGGGGTCTCTTCACTCGTAGTCCTTTCCGTCTTGCTTTGTTTGAAATTTTACATGAAAGTATGTCCATGGGGAGACCGACATACACCCTTTTCAATTTTCCCATCAAACACTGGTGCCGAAAGGCAGCAACGAAGATCAAAATGTAAACTGTGAATAAATAATAATAATTGGCTTGGGCAATTCAAGCTTTGGGCACCTGAGCTAAGGCAGAAAATCAAGCGCTGTTGGTACCTGTGGAAAATCTCTCAGCGGTCGCCGAGGCTCGGCATTGTTTTATTACCTCATATTATTTGAATCAGAAGCCGGATCTTAGAGGTGACCGTGCCTCTGACGATTCTAATTGGCTCAGCTGTTGCTCTGTCTTCTAGAACTACAGCGCAGACACGTGATCAGTTCACCTTCTTTCTCCCATGAATTAAACAGTCCAGTCCGTTCCATCGGTCCTGGGAAGAGTCGGCTTGGCTCCACATATCAGAACTCAATTATTATTCCTAGCACACGCACGTTAAGACAAAAGGTCCCGTCTTCATCCCCTGACTCAGCATAGAAGGCTGGGATTAATTCTCCATCCTTCGCCTGCTCTTTAACAGTAGATGGAACAGTAAAAGGAGAGCTCGCCTCTCTCAGCTTCCCCTGCCACAGTATCCAGGCCAAGACTTCCTCCATTTCTCTTTTTCTTCCTCTTTCTCTCAGTCATTTCGAACTCTTATTATAAATACATCACTTCTGTCTCCTGCTGAGTCGATGCATGCAGTGCACAACAGCGGCCAGTCCTAACCACATCTCCATTGCAATGCTCCAGGACAGAGGCAGCGGAAATCCATGCATGCTGTCACTCGTTGGTTTCTCCAATGTGCTATTTGTTTTTATGTTATGTGCAACTAATCAAAATCGAATTGTCCTGTAGTTTATTTCAATAGCTGCTGAATTTGGATGAGAAAGGTATTTTGAGAAGTTTAGATCTTTTACATTTATTTTGGGCAACAACTGAAAACATAATTTGAAGATGGAAGTTTTCAGGGGTTTGTGCTCAAAAGGAAGATACAACGTTAGAGAATTTGCGTTGGATTATTTTATTTAAAGTTTACTGAAAGGGTTGTACAGAGCTCTGAGGCTTTTTGCTGCAAGCTTTCCCCCATGGCCACTTCTTCTCAGAAAAGCTGAGTTTGCACCACCAAACACAAATGAGAACCATATCACTGAAGACGAGCCCCCTCTCTGTGTCCTTGGAGGATCTGTGTGTGTGAAGCACACCAGCAGTTCCTGATTTGGCTAGTTTCTGCCACAGCGCTCTCAAGAAGCTATCAGAACCAGTGAACTGCCCCTCTGTCTGCAGATGGCTGGTGTGCCAGTGGGGGGTTTTGGGGAAGGAAGGAGGTGGCTGGAAACAGTGTGCTGCTATATTTTAATTTTAGGAAGCCACTGCCGTATGAACTGCTCCATGACTGAAGTGCATGGTCTAAAATTCATGCCTTTTCCTTTATCGATTGAAAGAGCCATTCAGGTTAACGCCGCTGTGGAATTAAACGCCAAGGCAGAAAATTCTGGAATTATGTCCAAAACCTACCCTCAGCCAGCGAGACAGAGAGAGAAAAGGGAATACCCTGTATTGACTTTTTTGAGTCCTTCAGTGTAGACAGTGCCAGAGAAGCTCTAATATGCTGGGTAGTGGGTGGACTTCAAGGCTTTTTCTCTGTGCTCCTCAGTCCCATTTTTCTCTCCTTTCCCTCTGATCTTCTGATTCTGATCTCCATCGGAGCCGACTACCTCCTTGTTATTGGCCAGAACCTTTCCCATCTGCATAGGACAGGGCAGCTGGTGAAGGTGCGGAAGGTCAGATGGGCATGTCTGCCAAAGCATTCTGGGCACATTTTGAAGCTATTGATTAAAAAAATTCCAAAGGGACATGCCTGTGTATGTGTGTGTGTGTGTGTGAGAGAGTGTGTGTGTGTGTGTGTGACACCCGGAGAAGATGCATGAATGATTCGTTGATACAATTCCACAGCAAGACTCTGCTCGTTGCGACTGAGGTGGCTAGCAAGGCTAGCTCTGGTATTGTGTGCATTTGCAACAGGGAGCGGGACTAATGATGGACGGTCTGTGCCTCTGCTAGTCTGTGCCCGCAATCGTTCAAAAACACTACGGCCAATGAAACAGGAAGCTAAAGCAGAAATAGAAATAAGAAATACTCGCCGTCTAATTTGGCTCCGCTATTGGTTAGCCCGTGTCTAAATTCAAGCCTTTCTCCTTCATGTAGGACCGTAGGAAAGTGCTGCTCTGTGGCCATGAAGCCTGGCAGATTCATTTGAACCAGACCTGCACCCTTCTCTCAGACAGTGACCTCTGAGTGACACACGTGAAAATGCAGCCATGATCCCGGCCCGCCGAAGCCGCTAGCATCACGAGCAGCTCGCCTTACGTTTGAGCCACGGAGTAATAAATCGATGGGAAGATCTGTTGAGCATGTGTATTGACTGTGCTGTGTAATTACAGCGTTGTTAAAGTCGCTGCAGGGAACAGCTACTCCTGAAGATATACAGCTGTTCTAAAGTAATGGAATTAAATGACACTATCAAGGGGATGAGTCTGGGCTCACAGCAGTAAACCTCATTTGAGAAGAGGGTTTCTTCCCAGGCCACATTCATGTATGTGTAATACATTAAAATTCTAAAAGTGATGGGAATGTTGTCTGAATGGCCTTACGTTTAGGACGGAACGGCACATTATGTTTTTCAGTGTTTCGCCCGTGTGGTCGTTAAGTGCGGTCAATGTCACGTTGACAGAACTTCGCTGGTTACCCGAGAGCATACTGGCTCGCTGCCATGTTTTCTGACTCGCGGGCGCCCAGTGGAACGGGGAGTGATCTGTACGCAATTAGGCTAACGAGGATCCAGCTCGTTTGTCAGGTTAACGATGCTTCCTGCTCAGGGGGAGAGGCGGCTTGTCGCGGGTGAACAACAGACAGGCTGTTTGTGTGTTTTCAGCTCCAGCGTAGTATTAAATCTCCGGAATTTATTCCCCAGGCACCAGAGAGGCGCGAGACAGGAGAATGTTCCGACTGAACATCAGAACAGTGACAAAGTAATGCCGTGTCTCAGGTGAGATTACACCTGTCTGAATACAGTCATCCCCCGCCCCTCCTCTTGCCTCCCAAACAACACAGCGTTGAAAGGTACACTGATAATAATCATCCTAACTGCAATGATTCTCATCATGACTGGTCTCCAGAGCCTCGGGGGACAGATGGAATCATATCTTTTAACAACCAAAATGCCAGTGTCAGAGGCAGAAGTTGGTAGCGATACCGTAGAATTTCGTTTCTTATTTCAGATTTACAACTTAGTCAAAGCTGCACAGTGTCTGCTTGCTGGCCTTGCACAGACAGGTATTTAGGGACTATACTGCAAACTAGATCAGTGTCTGACTGAATAAAACATGTCCTCACATAATCTTTCTCCTGTTTCAGTGTTATACCTCAGCTGTGTTTCCACCCTGCAGATTCATTTTAAAGGCACATGCGTTGGTTTAAATATTTAACAGACCCAACAGTAACTCCACTTCATAAAACGATACGACGTAGGCAACTGAAAAACCAGCCACCTTCTCCGGTCGGCCTGTGGGAACCGGTTTTGCTTTGAATTCAGCCGTTCTGGGAGTCTTGTGTTACAGCCCCCGCAAATGCACGTTGCATTGGACAGGCACCTCGCTGCGCTTCCTCTGGACCTTCTGTTATTGTAGGAGTGAATAAAGCGATCTAGTTGCCGCTCAGATTTGGAGCAGCGTTACCTCTTTTCAAAAGAGCCAAGTGTCGTGTTCTGAGCTTCTGTTGGGCGACAGATAGAGCCCGGTCTCGGGAGGCATTTTCCTCCTGTGTGCTCAGACATCTGCCAGCCTGTGTGCTTGTGTGAGTGTGCAGATTTGATTCGAGTTTGCTCGGCTGGCCAGTTCACTGACAGGCATAGAGTGAGGCACGCGGTTCCTGCAACAATATAGCGGCCCTCGCATCGTCAAAAAAAGCTCGGACACGCCGGGTGAGGTTTGGATGACGGTGACGTAATACGGTAACTCTATACCCCTGACAAATTTCGATAAAATACGACTGTTGGGGATTTTCCTAGACTAGTGGGATGGAGGAGAAACAGACTTTGGGTGCGTGTCTTACTCACATCAATACGAATGTTTAAACTCTGTGTTATTTCGCAAAAACAGCTATCCCCTGAGTTCTAGAGGCTTCGCTTGGCGCCATAGGCTTGATGCTTTCTCCCTGTGGTCAGTCCACCTCTTTCTCCGTTCCCACGGGGTCAGCCCAGTGGGGTCACTGCACAGAGCTGACCAGCAGAGCACAGCTTGAAGAAGGCTTCAGTTTCACCAGGGCCCAGGAGTTACCTTCTATTCCAGCCTTTATCAGCACGTAGATACAGCCAGCAGGTGCTGGACTGAGTAACAAGACGATCATTTAAAAATTTGAAAGGAGGCATTTTGCTGGCCCTGGAAGTGTATCAAACATGTTTCCCAAGTGTGCACCATTCACTTGGAACATTAAAGACAATGCTGGAAAGTACAACGCTCTATTGTTCAAAGAAAATAAAAATAAAATAAAAAATAAAAAAACGACAAGAGTTTTTTTTTTTGTCTGAGGAGTTGATCCCCATAAAGGAAGTCATCCAGTTCCCTTTAGCATCCTTTTTTGTGCATGAAAGTGCAGTGCATATCTTTACCCAGCATTCAAAGAATTCTGCTTTGACACTGCAGCCCTTAACTGCATTTGTCAGCGCGGGGATATTTCAATCAAACCAGAGTAGGTACAGCGACCTCCGGGATAATGTCCTAATAATTTCATTTTCTTTGAACAATTTTAACTCAATTAAAGGTCAGATTTATCTCATATTTTGAGCGTAAGATCAAGCTGATAAATAACTATGTTCATATTCACATAGGGTGTTAATAATTCCGGAGGGCACTGTATTTCAGCAGATAATTTCATTGATAAAACATAGAATATCTCTGACATAGAACTCCTTTCCCTGTACTACGCACGACTGAAGTTTAGCATTAGTAAATGTGCAAAAAAGAAAAGAAAAAAAAGAAGATTTTGCCACAGCACCAGAAATTTTCATCCATCATAACGACTGTTCTAGCTGACCAAAAACATCGACTAACATTAACTAGGTCTTGTCTTATGTTGCTATATGCAGGTTCTGTATATTGTTGTCCTAAAATACATATTTCTATAATGTTCCATCAGGCCTCTCATTACAGAAAAAGATGGGGAAGCTAACTGGGCCATTTCTCCCACAGAAGTTTTAATCACGCACCGCGATTGATTCATTCATCAATAATTCTTACGAGTCAGCTGCCCTGTAAAAAAGTCTGAAAAGAGATTCACTTCTAAGGGGTAACTGATTGTGGAGATGGAGTGTGATTAGACGTAAAAGCTTTCATTTATGTGTGGATCCCAGAGCCCGATCATGCAGCCGGCATGTTTAATTTATCTTGTCGGTGTTGTGGAATCTCTCTCTCTCTCTCTCTCTCTCTCTCTCTCTCTCTCTCTCTCTCTCTCTCTCTCTCTCTCTCTCTCTCTCTCTGTCCCTCAAATATGGCTGGAGTTCCTTATAACATCACTGATTGCAGCGATTCAGAGGTCAGCCCTGCACCTCAAAGCAAAACCTTTTCTCTCGTCTCAACCCCTCTTCCATCTCATGCCCTTAAACGTTTCTGCTCAAGGTTCTGCTCTCTTCAAGGTCCTTTCTGATTCTTAAGTGCCAAAGTCTGCATACATTGTGAGGAGGAAAAAATTTCGATGAGAAAGAAAGGAAAGTTGTGGGGTTAAATGAATAGACAAATTAGAGTGAATAGAGTGATTACTAGGTAGGAGCAGATAGAGTGCTGTGTTTCCTTTTTCTCACTGACTGCCGTAATTCCGATTCATCACCGCTGCGTTCATTTGCTGTGAGTTGGGCAATAGTAGAATGGAGAGACCAGTGTTTCTGTGTTAGCATAGTCACAAACTCATAGTAAACCTGACATAGGGTACCTCACTCCCTACGTGCCTAATCACTATTTACAGTCTTGTGAAAAGCCTCTCCAGCTCTTCGACTGTTTTGTTCAGCGCTCAAGTGTCAAAGGTACAATCTAACTGAATGATTTAAATTTAGGACAAAACTGAAAGCAACATGTTGAAATGTTTTGAGCTGGGTGTTGGGTGCTGCCGAGACAAGGTTGGTCTGGATGTTCCACTGTGGCCCATTATTTCAACCCATCACTTGGTTGTTGCTGAGATTATTGTGATATGTGATCAGTGTGATATCACCATTGTAATAAGCCCCCCCCTCTCGCTGCTGATGCTTCTAACGTTGTTGCTGGGTCAAGCGCCATCCTTCGGTTTCCCTGGGTGTAAGACTGGGGCTCTTTTTTCCCCACTGAATATTACTGTCACTGCTATCACATACAGCTACAGTTACAGTTGTGCAATATCGTCTTCACGGATTAAGCCTTGTTTTGTTTCTCCTGCACCAGAGGACAAAGCGCGTCTAGATGCCTTCGTGCACACTGTCTGTCGCAGATAGCTTCTGCAAGAGACCGCAAATCAGACAGATAAGGGGAATACGCCCCATTCCTACACAGTGTCCACCTTTTTTTTTTTTTTTTTGTCCACACAGTGTGCAATCAATTGCAGTACTTTCTCTGAGGGTCCATTTTGACTTGCGACTCAGTGTTGTTGCGAGGAAGCGCTCTCAAGTGCAGATGGGGAACACCTGAGCATGTCAGTACTGTGAGAGTGAAGACGCGAGCTCTGCCTGTGCAGACTCGTCGCTGAAACCGAAATGCGATTTTCACACACCTGGGTTTGAGGGTTTAGACAGTAGGTGTCAACCAACTGTTAGTGCCTTCAGGGCTTTTCTAATTTTTTTGCTTTTTCCAAATCCTATTTATATCAGTGGGTGACTGAAATGGAAAAACTCTTTTATTTAAAAAAATTCAAAAATAAAAAACAAAAACACAAATTCTCTTTTTAGCTTTAAGTAAAATGAAATGGAAAATCTTGAGAGGACAGTAATATTCTGTGACACGTGGCCTGGGGCCACACCCTCAGGCCCTGGTAACATGTTCAGAGTGAGCTGACTGACAGCCAAGCTGACCCTAATAACCTTGTTGCACAACCGAGTGTGGTTCCACTAATGGTAACAGCACTCAGGTGCCAATAATTACAGATTTTAAAATCAAGGAGAAAGAGAATCGGGCTGGAGCAGGCTGGTGTGTTGGTCGTGAAGGTTTGTGTTAAATAGTTTTAATCTTTATTAGAGTTTTCTCAGAAAGGGAGGTTATAGTTATTCATTTTGTTTTGTACCAAAAAGGTATGTGTACAGTTTGTTTGTTTGATTGAGATGCCGAATGAAAGGTGTAAACCCTCCCCAAAAGCCCCTGTCTTCAGCTGCTTTCGGACCGGGCACGCACCGGCATGTCACATATGCTAACATGATATCTACTTCCATTCAAAACAGGGGGGAGGAGAGAGAGCCCATCCCCTGTTCATGGAGATTCAAATTCAGTCCTCGTCAGTCTAGCTCAAAGTCCTGAGCTTGAGAGGAAATATGCATATATGTGTTGGCTCTGGCATCATTACGGGTAGCGGTCTTACCAGGATGATCTGGCGCAGCACATGCCGGGACCACCAGCCCAGCATGACCAGTGTGATTTACTACACAACTCTAGCTTGTTTGTTATTTATGAAAGAAACAGAGTCCCTGCTGGGTTTTGAGTGACTAAAATTTTTTGATCAAACAAGACTTGAAATAAAAACACTGCTTAGATAAGGAAAAAAAAGCTACCGTGCTCGGATATATCTTCAATAGCTAGGGCTTCCTATGTTGTGGCACCCAAGAAAATGTGTGATGAAATTCAAATCACCTTAATTACCTAAGCTAGATATTATGTTTGTTTGACTGCCCAATTAAGTTAACTCTGAACTGGAATGACTGTGCACAAAAAAATAAATTTTTTACAGCCTGTCTCAGAATACATCGCCAGACTCCTCTTGTTAAAGGAACCAAGATTTGTAGGGATAGCCTAACAACAACATCAGGCTTAGGAAATGGCAGCTAAACAAAGCTTGCAGAAATGTTCAACCCTCATTCTGCGTTGCCACAGTAATCATGGTGTGGCTC
>JAOYSI010005816.1:0-13284 GCA_025775065.1 Hiodon alosoides
ACACACACACACACACAGACACACACACACACACACACACACACACACACAAACACACACACACACACACACACACAGACACACACACACAAAGACCAAAACACAAGGAACAATGGCTTAAGCAGATTTCTGTGCTTCTTTATTGCATATACAGACACAAATATCAGGGTATTTAAAGTACATTATGATCTGTCCGAGGTAACGGTAACATTTAAACAACGTTCCAACTTCATTTAGAAACAGAAATGACAAAAGCGTCGGAGGACAGGCGTGTCGTGAGATTTAAATAGAAGAGTTATTTCGGGATGGCAGGGAGGAGCAGGAGAGCCTCATCCTGGCCTCTGTCCTGTCACCATGGCGATAGCGGATTCGGAATTCTGCAACATGGAAAAAGCCTGGAGGACTGGCAGGTGGGACACAAGCAGACAGATCCCATGTCACGTTCCTGTGACCACCTCACCTGCCACCCCTGCTCTGACCCACAAGCACAGAGTGCCGTCATAAAGAGAGGCGTTGGACACTAAAAATACATGCTTTTTAGGCCCGTAGCTGGTCTGAGGTGACCCCGGTTATCCCCGTTTAGAGGCCATGCTGCGCTGAGGTGACCCCGGTCACCCTCATTTAGAGGCCATGCTGCGCTGAGGTGACCCCGGTCACCCTCGTCTAGAGGCCATGTTGAGCTGAGCGTCCACAGGTTGGCGCTGGAAAGTCTGAACACACAACACGTAAGGCGCAGGACACTCCCAGCCATGGGGAAATTACACCTCATTTCTGAAAGATACTCAACACATCTGCCTTGCCGCTTTGTAGGTCAAGGCTTGTGAAGGCCTAAAGCAGAGGTCCAATCTTTCCAAGACTAAAAAATCGAAGGAAATGAAAACCTATTGAGTTGAAGGTCTGAAAGGTGAACTGTATGGCGGAGGAATGGGGAAGATGGGGGATGGAGACATTCAAATGAGGATAATGATTTCAACATTACAGCTTCACGTGGACAACCCAGGGCCTGAGCTCGGGCAAACCAGAGTGTTACACTGTTCTGGGACGTCTGTAGGTGGTCTGTAGGTGGTCTCAGAGCGGGACGTTGCTTTCTGAAAGTTTTGGGGTCATGTTATATCTGCATCGTCTTCACAGTAATCTGCAATATGAACAGTATGGCTTTTTGAAAAATATTGTCATTTCAGGGTTGTTTTTTTTTTTTTTTTTTTTTACAGACCAAGCATTTTATGCATAAGTGTAATACATAACACCCCTTTAAATTCACATAAATATTTCATATTCAAGAGGAAGTACATTTCATTGTGTGCCTGAACAAGCATTAGTTAGAGTTACAGTCTTGTCTAGTTCAGAAGGTGACACACACACACACACACACACACACACACACACACAGAGAGCTGCACGCACGCACGCACACACACACACACACACACACACACATATATATATATATATATATATATGTGTATAAAAATGACCTATACTTAACCATGCGACAACATTACTCTATGAGTGGAAAATTCATTCCGCCGATTTTAATGAGCTATTTAAGCATACAGTAAGCTAAAATATAATCAGCACTAGTAATTGCTAGCATGCTCTGAAAAAGTCAATATGCAATGTACAACAGTCACCTGCAAACCCACTGCAGATGGATGACTGAGAGGACGAGAGCCTGCTGCACACGAGCTCCTCCATCCCATGGAAAGCCTGACAGAATGTGGTCATTGAAATAGATCAACATGGTCTGACATTACTATCTAAAGTGCATACTTTTTTCTCTACTGTTGACAACAAACACAGGTAGAAGTGTAACTCTACCGAATCCTTTGGTATCACAAAAACACCGTTATTGCCAACTTGAGTCTTTTGACCTTCATAAGAAATAAGACGGAAACTATGAAAACCTGCTAATTACACAGCAAAGCGTTTATTTACAGGCTTGCATTTGACGAAAGCTGGAACTGAAACCCTGACCATGTACTTTTGTATTTTCTACAGGAATTCTCTGCGATCTGGCAGGCAAATGAGCTGGGCTAGACCTCTGTCTTCAGCTTGGGTGACACTGGTGACACAAACGCGTCATTTATCATTCATTACTCACTATCATATGAACATGTTACACTTTCTACCGCATATTTAATAAAGGGTTTCTCGAAAAAGACAGACAGTTTACTTTTATTCCCCACTGAGGTACATTTAATGTAAGCATGGGGGGTTTTGTGCGGTGGGACGCTGTTGGGGGGGCCGGGCGATCCTGTGTCCCGCGTCCCGTGTCCCGCTTCCTGTGAAGGCCGAGGTCAGATTATAGCCTTGGTTCCCCCCACAGACCCACACATTTGTTTTGGTCCCCCGAGCTCACTCTCATCGTGACGCTCCACCCTGTCGGTCATTTCAGCGGGACCCCGTCCCGGGCCACGGTGAGGGACGAGGGAGGGTGTTTGAGGGTAGCACTTGGGCCGGGGGGCGATCCACACAGAACACAACGTAAGGAAAGTAAGATTAAGGCATACATCTTAGGTATTTCAGGCATACTCTTTTGACATAGGATCACTGGATATAATGGACTCCTCAGTCATGTGTCCGCCAGTGAGCATCTTTTAAAGAAATAATAGTATGGATAAAAACATTTGAGAGAGCAGGCCTAGCGGTTGCCGTAAGGCACTTCTTCGACACTACAGCCGAACAAAGCTAGGCAGATTGATGCAGGCAGTAAGCTGTAAACCAGAGAGAGGGACTGTTATCAGGGAATGTCTTCTACAACGCTTGGTCCATGACTTCCCGTTAAGGCAGAGAGTATGACTGGTATCGCTTGACCTTTGCCCCTTATGTTTGTTAAGGCCTTTTGATGGTGATATTCAGTAACAATGTTGTCTGGTTTCCTGAATCTCGGCAAACGTCCTTCCGGGTTTCCAGAGTGGGGATTTTGTGGAATCCGAAAGGTCATTGTCATAGCACACAAACATCGTCAAGGATCAATTGTTAGTTTTTTTTTTTCTGCCCTTGGTCTTCCTTCCTGCGGCCGTTATTACTAGCTGTGGTGGAAGTTCTATGTGGTGGCCTTTTCTCGGACACCTACGCATGGCTGTGGACCGAGATGCTGGAGAGATCATTCCTTATGATTTCATTAACTGTGGAGAAGACAGAGAAGAAGGCGTTTGTTAATAACTCACAAACAAACACAGCTTGACTTTCTAAGCAGTATCTAAGCTTTTCTCAGCTCTATACCGCTAAACATTTCACACAGTATCACAGTGGTTAGACTTGATTCACACAAGGTGTACAAGAAATCCTTTTGGAAGGTGTTCAGATTCTTGAATTGTCTTATGCTTTCACAGAGTAACTTCAAAGTCCAACAGAGCTCAAGAATTTTGCCAGAGTGTAGAAACCAAACACTAGAGAACAGAAAGGATAAAGAATTCATATCTTATCCGAAATCAACAGGCCTTACGAGGCACTCTGCACGTGTTCAGTCTAACTGAACGTAGCTACAGGCGAGGGCAGAAAGGTCAAGATGTCACAGATCTGCGCGGATCCTCATGGCTGTATTAAGTGGTCTGACGTTGGCGGCGGAAGGCGATCAGGGATAGCGTTGCGAGAGAGGCGAGACGCGGAGTCAGGAGAGAGTCGAGACGCGTAGTCATGAGAGAGGCGAAACGCGGCGGTGCGAGAGGCGAGACGCGGAGTCGCGAGAGAGGCGAAACGCGGCGTTGCGAGAGAGGCGACACGCGTAGTCGTGAGAGAGGCGAGACGTGGCGGTGCGAGAGGCGAGACGCGTAGTCGTGAGAGAGGTGAGACGCGGCGGTGCGAGAGGCTAGACGCGTAGTCGTGAGAGAGGCGAGACGCGTAGTCGTGAGATAGGTGAGACGCGGCGGTGCGAGAGGCGAGACGCGTAGTCGTGAGAGAGGCGAGACGCGTAGTCGTGAGAGAGGCGAGACACGGCGGTGCGAGAGAGGCGAGACGCGTAGTCGTGAGAGAGGCGAGATGCGGCGGTACGAGAGGCGAGACGCGTAGTCGTGAGAGAGGCGAGATGCGGCGGTACGAGAGGCGAGACGCGGAGCCGCTCTGGCCTTTCCCAGCTTCCTGCTCGCACCCGAGTCCCTGTGTTCCCACGCCTGTCCAGGGGCTTCTGCCCTTTATCGGCTGTGTCTTTTGGCAGACGAAGGCACTGGAAGCCGGGGGAAGTGACTGGCGATGGCAGCGGACTTGATGGCGTGGGCGAAACAACAAAACCGGCTCTCCTGATAAAGCTCATCTCCAGACCCACGGCTCTGTGGATCTTGGGCAGGAAACCCTGTGCGTCCTGTTCCTCTCTCTCTCTCCCGCCATCTTCCCCGTCCCAAGCGCCACTCTAATATCAGCCTATCAGTTTCTGGGGCCTCTAAACAAACAAGCTAAAACAACACACACTCCTTTGTCGTTTCCCGAACAGTCACAATCAAAATTCTGTTTTGGTCAATACTCTTGTAATGAACTGTCTGCACTTCTGAGAAGACAGGCACTATGAAAAAATGTTGTTCACTGCAAAGTCTATTTTAGCCACACCTCGATATATAAATGTCACCTGGGTAAAACTCAACAGGGCAGAAATGAGGAGAAATCAGGGGGTAAACCCTTTGTCCTCTAAGCTACAGAGCATCTGCAGCAATTTCACTTTTTCCAGCTTTACTGTTTAGCATTCTCCTTTTGTCTTTAACCTTGCCGTGGATGAACTCTGATGAACTCTGATGAACTCTGACATCCACACCTACGTTCTCACCACAGCCATGTTTCTCTTCATCGTCTAATATTTTCCGTTTCCCCCTCCTCAGCTTTTCCACTGATGCGCTGAAAAACAGGTAGTTTATCTGTCACTAACCCTGGTATTGGTTGAATTTCTCTGTCTCTGGAACATGAAGCCGGCCACTGAGAGAGGATGTGGGGAACAGTTAGACCACACAGCGTAGAGATGAGTTTATTTAAGGCATGCTTGTCTACTTGTCTACTTCAGATGCTACTATCAGCCCTGTGCTATCTCAGGGAACGGATATTTTTAGAAATGTATTTTACACAATTAGAAGTCTTCATTACAAACACAGGGTGTGGGACCCATACCTGTGCCATACTGTGTGAGCTATTCTGAAGGGCCCCAGTGGTTTGACATGGTGTGTTTCTTCGTATTTCCTCCACTCTCAGGTTCCATAATGGCCTGCAACAGCGTCTTCTGCTAGCCTGGGGAAAGTGCTAGCCTAGCCTAGCCTAGCCTAGCCTAGCTTAGCCTCCTGGCTGCCGGGAAGCCTTCCCAACACCTGCAGCTTCTCCACTGTCTCGGAGGGAAATCTCCCAGGGAAACAAAGTCTGCATTCTTCTGCAGTGATGAAACCCGGGAAACGGGGTCAAGCGGTGAGCTAGCTGCCTCCCTCTTCCCTTTCGCAACAGACCTGCTGTCACCCCCCCCCCGCACCAAGTTTTGGGAAAAAACGTATACATCTTCCATTGCCTTAAATTAAATGATATTTAAAAGTGGCATTTTATACTCTTATTGTAAGTAATGTTCTTTACCGGCCTATTTAACCAAGAGCACATGTTGGATAACTGTGGGTAATGGTCATCTCCCACTCGGAAAACACCACACTGAAACATAGCGATGGAAAATTCAACTGTATTGAAATTTTCCACTGGTGAAAAGAAGAAAAACTCATCCAACAATCTCCAAAAAGAAAAAGGAGGCATCTTTTATTACGGCGATTAGTTCAAACCGCAGTCTTGTTTTTGACTCATTAATGGCAAAGCGCTCCTGCCACGGGGCGAGCTATTTTTGGAAACATCCTGCAACTGACTCCATAACCAGGGCGCTCTAATGAGTCACCACCCTTCCAGCTCAGGGGACTCTCAACCAACATCGTCTGGGCCTGTTTGGATGGGCCGGGTCGGGCCAGGGAACACAATGGAAGGATTGGCCCTAACTTGTTTCCCTGGGCGGGAGACCAGGACCCTCTGAACTGCCATCACGAGCACCGGGCCTCGCTCACATTCACCCCGACCCACACGGGCCCCGCTCACATTTACACCGACCCACACGGGCCTCGCTCACATTCACCCCCGACCCACACGGGCCTCGCTCACATTCACCCCGACCCACACGGGCCTCGCTCACATTCACCCCGACCCAACCAGGGCCAGGACCCTCTGAACTGCCGTCACGAGCACCGGTCCTCGCTCACATTCACCCCGACCCGCCGGCCCTCGCTCACATTCACCCCGACCCAACCAGGGCCAGGACCCTCTGAACTGCCATCACGAGCACCGGTCCTCGCTCACATTCACCCCGACCCGCCGGTCCTCGCTCACATTCACCCCAACCCACACGGGCCTCGCTCACATTCACCCCGACCCACACGGGCCTCGCTTACATTCACACCGACCCACACGGGCCTCGCTCACATTTACACCGACCCAACGGTCCTCGCTCACATTTACACCGACCCAACCAGGGCCAGGACCCTCTGAACTGCCGTCACGAGCACCGGGCCTTGCTCACATTCACCCCGACCCACACGGTCATCGCTCACATTCACCCCGACCCACACGGGCCTCGCTCACATTCACACCGACCCACCAGGACTAGACTTTCCCGACTGAGCCACTCACTCAAAACAAGCGTTTGATTAAAAAGAGGATAGCTCACGCAAAATTCTATCAGCCATAACACATTCTGTCAGCTTCGGAGGTAAATGGGTGGACAATTCTGAGATAAATTACAGTCATTCGCAAACATCAATATCCAAAATGACTGTGCATGGCTGTGATTAATAAAGAGATGGGAATGGGAATGTCCATCAGATCCATCAGCCAGTCGAGGTATGTGATTTAATTATCTCACACCAGCGGTACGGCTCCCCTTAGTGACCCAAGGCTCACAACACGTGGCACCAAACCTCTCCATGTATCAAGCATGAGTAAAGAGCATCGCAGTGATCCAGTTACAGGCGAACTAACACACACATACACACGCACGCACGCACGCACGCACGCACGCACGCACGCACGCACGCGCGCACGCACGCGCGCACGCACGCGCACACGCACACGCACACGCACACGCACACGCACACGCACACGCACACAAGGGTCTTCGAGGAACAGTCCAGTATAACGCTGGGTCTGTAACCAGCAGTTGGCTGATTCTGAGCTGGTTGCCCTTGACCCAGGCAGCTGTACAGACCTAATGCCAACCGCCGACAAGCTAGTCTGAGTAGGAGAAACGTATTCAGCAGCTAAGTAGTCAAGGACTCTGTAGAGAATGGAGCAACAAATAGACTTTCCCCTTTCGCTCCTTTTTCTGCGTGCCAATGGCGAATGGCATTCCCTGCCGTAATCCCAATGAACTCTCGCTCGAAATCGGGACCGCCCTGGTGCTTATCCAGATGCTTTTACGCTTTACAAAACCAAGTCATAAATCCCAGAAACTCCGGCAGTCTGTCTCTCCTCAAGAACTTATACTTCAAGGACGGCAGTTGGGTTTGCAGTCGTGGAAGATCTGGGCCCACGCACAAACACACCTGCACGGACTTCCTTAGTTCACCCTTCCAACTCCTCGAAGGCATGACTTGATTTCAATCTTTTTCTCTAAGACAAGCTTACACCGGCAGGCATTTCTGTCTGAGAAAAACCTTTTTCCTCTCGGTGCAGGTGTGAGTCTTTGTTCCAAGGCCTCCAATAGCATGCGCTTTGAAGATAAATTTGCTAGAATGTTTTCTTCATTTTGGCTACCCATGTCTTAATTTCTAAGTTTAACTTCCCAGATAAGACGATGATCATTCCTCTGTTTCAATTTTTACAGATAACTTTCAGATATTCTTTTGCTAATGCTGGTTGTCAAACTCAAAGTCACAATCTTAGGTCTCACAAACCCGTGAAGCGCAATAAGAGAACATGTATGGACAGCGTGCGTGGCTTTTTAGAGTGAGCTTTATTCACCTGAAAAATGACGTCCTGTCTGCACTTATTTGAGATGCCTTCAGGATGGATACACAAACTGCGCCCTAATGAACTGCCTGCTAGTATAAAATAATAATACAGCAATCCTCAGTAATGATCTTACGATGGGATGGGTCATTTGTTTATTATTAGATTATTATTACCCACTGCCATGCTTAGCGGCAGCCCAAAGCGCATGGTTCCTGTCTGTCTTCAACCAGCTGAGATGCTTACCTAATTTAAACTCTGGGTAGATATCTCATCAAAATGGGAGGAAGCTTAGCCCCGAGGTTTGTAGCAGGACGAGGACAATCGAATTTCCTGATACATATTACCCATTGTTTCCCCCACAATATCAAATCCGCTCTCAGTTTCACCATTAAACGTTTTATGGGCAATTTGCTGCCACCCACGCCTAACTTAAAGTGATCAGAAGGATGGGTGCTGCCACTTAGGCGATCGTATTCCCCTGCACCGATTCCAGCGGTCAGGGTCGCTGGCGGGGAGAGGAGACCTCCGGCGCCCCTCTGTGCGGTCTCCACCACGGCTCCGGATAGCTCTCACGCGGCGCCGTCGCTGCGAAGACACTGTGCGGTGAGCTCCGTGGGTTGGATGAACGGGGAGAGGAAACTGACTAACGTCCACTGAAAAGTGCTCACAGTGGTGAAAAAACACCCCCACGCTCCCCAAAAACTCTCTCTGTTAGCCTGTATCTTAACCTAGAGAAGCCTGTTAGCCTGAATCTCGCCTTAGAGCAGCCTGTTAGCCTATATCTCGCCTTAGAGCAGCCTTTTAGCCTGAATCTCGCCTTAGAGCTGCCTGTTAGCCATAATCTCGCCTTAGAGCAGCCTGTTAGCCTATATCTCGCCTTAGAGCAGCCTGTTAGCCTGAATCTCGCCTTAGAGCAGCCTGTTTGGGTGAATCTCGCCTTAGAGCAGCCTGTTAGCCTGAATCTCGCCTTAGAGCAGCCTGTTAGCCATAATCTCGCCTTAGAGCAGCCTGTTTGGGTGAAAGGCTTTTGTTTAATCATTTGAAATTGTACGGAGGGATGAGTATCGCAGTGGTGGAAGAGTTTTTTGAAAGGACAAGGAGAAAAAACACCATTCCCTGGGCTGATTTAAATGACTTTCAGCCACAGCCCAGCAGCGCAGACACTCCAGGTTAAACGACCTTCAGCTGCGCAGACGCTCCAGGTTAAATGACCTTCAGCTGCGCAGACGCTCCAGGTTAAACGACCTTCAGCTGTGCAGACGCTCCAGGTTAAACGACCTTCAGCTGCGCAGATGCTCAGGTTAAATGACCTTCAGCTGCGCAGACGCTCCAGGTTAAACGACCTTCAGCTGCGCAGATGCTCAGGTTAAATGACCTTCAGCTGCGCAGACGCTCCAGGTTAAACGACCTTTAGCTGTGCAGACGCTCAGGTTAAACAACCTTCAGCTGCACACATGCTCCAGGTTAAACGACCTTTAGCTGTGCAGATGCTCTAGGTTAAACAACCTTTAGCTGCGCAGATGCTCTAGGTTAAACGACCTTAAGCTGCGCAGACGCTCAGGTTAAACGACCTTCAGCTGCGCAGACGCTCCAGGTTAAACGACCTTCAGCTGCGCAGACGCTCCAGGTTAAATGACCTTCAGCTGCGCAGACGCTCAGGTTAAACGACCTTCAGCTGCGCAGACGCTCAGGTTAAACGACCTTCAGCTGCGCAGGCGATCTGTGTGCTGGTTGCTTGCCAGCGCATCAACAGGATAAGAGGAGAAAGGCGAACCCTCAGCGAGCCTCTGTGTTCCCTCTGACCCCGTGCGAACCCGAGCCCCTGTAGCAAGCGGACACACTGCTGGACGCCTCCCTTTTTACATGTGGGAGTCCGATCATGTGTTGGCCTGTTCATTGTTCTGGCCAAAAACAGCAGTATAAAAAGAGCAAAAATAATAACACTTCCTCTCTTTCTGCCTCTCCCTGTTTGACCTCGCTCTGATGCAGCCGCCACCCGGGCGGTTCCTTAACTTCCTCTGGCGCCCCCTGGGGGACAGGGGTTTGTGCTGTGCTGCCGCCTTGGGGGAATCACTCGGAGGTGTTTACGTGGTTGGGACCGAGTCTCTGCGGCCCCAATCATGAGATTGCAGGACTGATTCATAATTCTCTGTCCCGAGGTGACAGCTGCCTCTGCACGCTCCCTGCGGAGGCTGGATGCAAAATACCCAGAGGCAGGAGCAGACACACCAACCAAAACATCCTCAGCGGTAGCGTTGGCCCCTTTGGAATAGCGCAAACATGCATTTAGCCCGGAGATGATGCTATACGCTAGCATCGGTGCTCTGGGGCTGAGAATGTAGCCCCGTCTCCTCCTGCATGCCAAACAGTTACAGAGCCCTCGTGTTTCTGAACCCCAAGAGAAACTAAAGACAAAACAATCATTTGATAACATCTGTTGCATCGTTTCTTCAGTGGAATGGCCCTTTCCAGTTTCTTTTCTAAATATTCTCTCTTTTTTTCACGGAGAGCGCTAGGATTATATAGAGGGCAGCAAACAGATAAACAATACTAGAATTTTTCCGGACATTACCATCAATTCATGAGATAAATTCATGGGTAGGGCAGGGCAGGGGGAGGGGAGGATGTCAGCCTGCTGGTGTGTGGATCTCCACGACCTCAAGACATAAGCTTAAAAGGCCTACAATGCCTCTATATATTAGTAAACATATTTAATACAGATCAACAGTTTAGTTCTGCTGATCAATAAAGCAGATTTATCATGGGAAAGGCCGTATTATTCCGTTGAAAATCGCCACCCATCACGGACTTTTTCTGCCAACAGCCAATAGGATGCCCAGGATGTGGAGAATGTGCTTGTAGCCAAGTAAGATGAACAGGACCAAATCACAACAAAGTCGAAAAACTACGCTTTAGGGACAACAATAACACAAGGTTCAAGGTCATTACTAAAAAGCAAACCAACCCTAAGCCCAAGTCAGGGATGGTTCCACACACAAAACAGCACGGCAAGGTGTTTGCAGTGGAATTCCCAATGAGGCTAACCGCTGAACTTCACACTGGTGAGGCGCCTACACCCTACACACTCCACCTGTTCCTCCTCGGATACAACGAGCGTGTTTTTTATCCTGGAGCCCTCCAGACCCACATCTGTGCCTTGGGTGGGGATCCTGCCACAGCGTTCCCCCCTCCCACCCCTCAGCAAGTCCGGCCACTGCCGGCCAAGAGGAAATGCCTCCCGCGAAACAGTAGGAGCCTGGCAGAGACAGAGGAGGAAACGTAAAGAAAAGAAGGATAAAGACAGAGAGAAGCCAGGAGGAAAGGTGAGCTGGTGGCGTAGTTCACACGTCCACTCCCGTGTGCCGTTACACCGGGCTTGTTTACACACCCATGCAGGAAACGGAGCAGCTCCTGTGAAGGGGGGGGGAGGTGGGAGGAGAGAGGGGCTTTGGGGTTCCTTCTGTTTCTGGGTTTTTTTTGGTGAAGGGTTGCCGCTCACTTGAACACTTGGAAGGCGGAGAGGAGGAGGGGAGGGGTTCCAGGAGCCACAAACGCCCTGCCTTTCCCAGTCCTTCCTGGCTGAAAACTCTTCTCTGTTCACTTCCGTTGCTACGGGATATGGGAACACATTTCATGGGGGGGCAAAAATAAGTAATCTAAAATGTTAAAAACAAATAAAATAAAACAAGGCCAACTTGCAATTCACGCAATTGTGCTTTAACAAAAGGTTTTGCTTTGACTCGAAAAAAATCTTTTGTTACTACAAGGTTATTGCATGTGGCAGCAACTGTGAGATACCAGAATTGGAAGTAATCAATTAGGCTCCTGTGATACACAGTATCCCAAACCCTGCCAAGAGGAAAACCTCTATGGTCTAACCCCTTGATCACCAGGACCAAAGATGACCGCAGAGACCAAAGACAGAGCCTCATTACAGAGTGTAATGTAATGTAATGTCCTGTAACACTTAAAGACACTGGGGATTGGCCCAGTGAAGGCCGACAGAAGCTGCTGGAGAACGATACTGTATGTTGAGCTGCTCTGGAGCTTGGTACAACCTGGGCACCAGGTTTCCACGGCTGAATGTACCAACCACTGACAAGGTTTTCACTTTCCTTTGGCCCCGGGGTTGAGTAAGAGTTGTGGGTAATGTCCATCCCCAAGGTCAGAATGACAGCGAGACAGGTGGGGTGCGGACCACAGTGAGAGAGTTGACCCTGTAAAGACCCTGATCTCAGGGGCCTGGAACCTCATACTAAGGCTTTTGTCTAACCCTGCTACCCCTTCAGTAGCAGATACGCTGTGATGTGATGAACTGTAACCACCGCGGTCGGGTGTTATCCGGTCTGTGGCCCACATTGCAGAACAACGCAGCGTCGTTAGCACGTTACACGCCGTATTCCTCACAATCAGTCATCCGGAATCCATCCTTTTTAACGCTGACCGATTTATAGCATTCCGCTCCGCGATTTCCGTCGCGTTCCTTCAGAGGAACGCCAGTCTGGCCTCCCATCTGATCGCACCAGGCTCTGGACATGAAAAGGCCCAAATCCTTTAGATTTCAGCTATTCTAGATTATTATCAGCTTTTTGCCAGACAGATTCCTTTGCAGTGGCTGGAAGTATAATGAAGAGTGGCTGAAATCAGACTCCTTTGTAAGTGTAAAGAATTGTTTTCAACATTCAGAGCAACACGCCAACTTGGATAATGGTCCTGCAGTAACAAGAGCCCTATGGAACGGAAAGGAATGGAACGGAACGGAATGGAACAACAGAACAGAGCAGAACTGAACAGTCTTCACTCAAATAGTCAGAGGTAAAAGGAGTGAAAATCTGCCCTTGCCTGATGGCGTTACTTTAAGCATGTCCTAATTGTGTTGGTTGGAGATTCCCACAGAAGGTGTGAATGGCTGCAAGCTGTTACATGTTAACATCTAACGAGACGATATTATTCAACCCTCTAATTTGTTATTGTCGTCTCATCGCATATCTTGAACTGAAACTAATCAAGAATAAAATGCAATTTGTGTTATTATTGTTATATTTTTATTATTAGGGTTATTTAAAAAAAAAGTATAAACAATATTCCTAGTAGTAGCAGTAGAGGTGGTAGTAATAGTAGTAGTAGTAGAGGTGGTAGTAATAGTAGTAGTACTAGAGGTGGTAGTAATAGTAGTAGTAGTAGTAGAGGTGGTAGTAATAGTAGTAGTAGAGGTGTTAGTAATAGTAGTAGTAGTAGAGGTGGTAGTAATAGTAGTAGAAGTAGTAGAGGTGGTAGTAATAGTAGTAGTAGTAGAGGTGGTAGTAATAGTAGTAGTAGAGGTGGTAGTAATAGTAG
>JAOYSI010005817.1:0-13284 GCA_025775065.1 Hiodon alosoides
AAAATTTACTTTTACTAAAACACAAAAACACTAATAAAAACAATAATATATACAAACACACACACACACACACACACACACACACACACACACACACACATACTCTCTCTCTCTCTCTCTCACACACACACACACACACACACACACACACATACTCTCTCTCTCTCTCTCTCACACACACACACACATACACTCTCTCTCTCTCACACACAAACACACACACATACATACACTCTCTCTCTCTCACACACACACACATACTCTCTCTCTCTCACACACACAAACACACACACACACACACACACACATACACTCTCTCTCTCACACAAACACACACACACACCTTCTGTATCAGTTGAAGTGTTTACGCACAGCAGCACAGCGTTTGGCTCCTCCCTCAGTAAACAGCAGCACAGCGTTTGGCTCCTCCCTCAGTAAACAGCAGCACAGCGTTTGGCTCCCCCCCTCAGTAAACAGCAGCACAATGTCTGTATACACTGGGTGTAGATAGAGTCTGTGTACACTGGGTGTATATAGAGTCTGAGTACACTGGGTTTTATTTCACTGTAATATTTCTTCTGTTCCTTACATCCTCAAGTTTGAATTCAATGTAATCATTCTCCTGTTCCTTATATCCTCAGCTCAGGTCTTAATTCAATGTAATCATTCTCCTGTTCCTTACATCTGCAGGTTTTATTTCACTGTAATCATTTTCCTGTTCCTTTCATCCTCAGGTTGTTTAATAGGATGCATAATGACACTAAATGAAAGCAGAACTCCTTACAGAGGCCCAATGTATCTGTGGTTCAGATTGTTTGACAAGTAGCTACAGAAATATTGAAAAAGTTACAAGTTATGTTTTTGGTATGTACCCTGCCCCATACCGGGGTGATATTTTCACACTGATTAGTACATAGAAAAATGCCAGGCTTTCTAGTAAGGGGGACCAATCAGCTTCTTATCACAGACAGCTATGGCCACCATGGCAACCTGGGTGTAAACGCACCATGACAGCCCTGCTAGCCGAGGAAAATCAGATCCTTCTGCACATCAAAGCCAGAAAACGCGTGTGGCAGAATCTCTGGACCCTTGGACCAGACGCTCATCGCCATTCCACTCGGTGCGTTGAGCTCACAGACAGGCCAGGCTGAATAATTCAGACCAGGGACCATTTTCATATCAGACCTAAACCTGCTGGATTGTTGAGAAAGGAATGAATATTTGAACAGGGCGCTAACCTGGCAGCGCAGGAGCCCAATTTATCCATTTGATTCACACCTACACCACTGACAGTTTGGTGAGAAGGAGAAAAGGCATTAGCCAGTCCTCAGAAATGGCTACCCCATCCACACCAAACCAGACCTCCTTCCAACAGGAGTTAGGGTTAAGTCAGGGGTCCATTTTCCGGATCCACAAAAAAACCTCACACAAGTACACACGTTTTATTACGGCAGTGTTATTTACATTGGCCACTATGCCACCTTGTGGACAAGAAGAGAAAATGTATCCCCATGTTACATAAATCAGCTGTTATTTTCAAATGTCTGCCCACAATCCAGTTTTCACTTGATATGTTTTGTTCTACTTATGCACACATCAAGGCATTTGAAAAGCACTGTAAGCATTTCGACTTAGATTGGGTCTAATTTATACACATTTCTCACGGGAACACATATTTCAAAGTGCTTGTTGAAATGTTGACAAAATGAATCCTTTGTTTAAAGCCACGCACAGAGAAACTGACACATCAGAAGCCAGAATTGGACAGGACATGCTGTCAGTCATTAACCTCAACCTGCCGTGACACATTGTGAATGGACATTGGTTACAAACAATAACAGGAAGTCAAAACTCAGTGAATGTTTATGAGAACTGCCTTCTCTTCCCAGGCAATATTCTGGAAAGAGTCTGACCAGAGCTTGTCATGACTAAGACTGACAAGCTTGTGTCGACGGCTGTCAATCAGTGCTGGTTGTGATGCTGTGACGCTGTATTCACTGTCTTGTCAGGCTCTGAAAATCTGTGCTCCAGTGTCCATGACCCCTTGCTCTCCGTCTCTATGCCTATATACTTCCAATATCCTCATCCTACTGAATTAAATAAAAGTCAGAAAGTAAAGTAGTAATGGACAAAAGCAGAGATAAGTTGGAGAGAAAAGACAGCATCATCACTGAGTTACGCCTACCGGTGACAGCCCCACTGAATTAGCCCCAGTGTTGTGTATAGACCACTGGTGTATAGAGCTGGTTCTATGTATGCTCATTGTTAATGTATTCCCATTGTTAAGGGGGCTCTATGTTAAGGGGGGGTTCTATGTTGAGGAGGGTTCTATGTTAAGGGGGTTCTATGTTGAGGGGGTTTCTATCTGGGCAATGAAAGAACCAGTGGGACAAGCTGATTAAGGGGACTCATTATCAGTGCTGTGAAGCAAAGGACCAGCTGGTTTGGGCCACTCTGATCTGGGACCAGCTCTTTGTACAGCCTTGTAGTATAAATATTAGGTGCGTGGTTTTTATTGGATATATACAGATTTTAATTGCCCTGTTTTGGATCGGCTGGTTGTGGGTAATGGCCTTATTCTGCTCTGGAAGCATTTTCGGTTGGTTTCCTTTGCAATCGATCCGGGCAAAACGCCCCCCTTAATCCCCCTCTCCTCCACAGTCTTGTCTCCTTTCCTTTCTTTCTCTTAAATTAATTGAATCAAAGTTTCCCTATTGGTTTCACAAGATAAAAAAATCACATGTTTATGTTGCCACAGCAGGCACATGACAGGCAAATGGGACCATCGAACTACATACAGTCCACTGTGAATGGCAAGAACCCATCAATAATCCAATATGCAGTAACGACGGAACAAAAGACCCCTGAGATACATGACAGGACTTCACGCTGGGGAGTCTTGGGTAATTTTATTATCATTGTGTCGTTTCAGGCAGCTGTTTATCTCTTACTTCCTTATAGGTCAGACATTTTAACATTTAGAAATTACATTGTGTAATACTCAAGTTAGCTGTTATGTGTCCCAATAATAGGGGTTTCCTGTGTTTCTGACTCACAGGAAGAACCCTCTGTTTTTGTGGAGTTATCTTTCGTTTCCTCACTCTGGCAAATGCATTGCATTGTGGGACAAAATCATATCATGTATTGTTCAAAATGATATTTTCTTCGATTTATATGGTATAAATAGAACATTTATTAAATTATTTAAATATATTCACTTAGTGTACAGTGCTGTTGTTGAAAACACAATGAGATAATATCACATAGTTCATTCCCTTTAATTCTTAACACTAAAATAGAAGAATAGATTGTAAACAGTAAATGTCTCATTTTTGGAGATCTGGCATCCAATAACAATGATAACCCTAACCCTAAGTATATCTTTTCTTTATTTTTTAACAATTTTGTTTCTGTTTACAAACTCAGGGAATAAAATCTAATTTCATATGCGCTGGCTCTTTGAGGAAATCACTTACAAACATTTTAACCTGGCCAGTTTTTTCTAGTTCAAATTGTATGCTCCGTACAAACTATTCAACTGAGAAGTTGGTCATAAAGACAAGCTCTCCACAGGCTGCAGATGGTAGGTTTACAGTGCCAGGTATCTCCTGATGCATGGCAGTGCTAACGCACTTGGAAGTGGTTGGGGTTAGAGTTGCAAACTGCATTCAGAATATTGTATAAATTGAATGGCTGCTATATTGGTTAAAATCCAGCAGCTCCTCCCCATGGGTGGAAAAGGACTATTCAGCACTTCCACCTGCTGTCCAACACATGAAGTCTAGAACGTTGAAAGGCAGTCAGCATGGTTTTATTTATATACAAGTTACAAGTAATTAGGGCTGTCAAAGTTAAGGCATTAACGCGTGCGATTACTTTCAAATGCTTAACGCCGTAAATCTTTTTGTCGCAATTAACGCATTTTTTTTTTTACAACCATCCATTGTTAAACTCCACGCTTTCGTGTTTGTTTGTCAATCGACTGCTTGAATTTAGATATAGCTCTGCTGATTAAGTAAGCTTAAATGACGGAGAAAGCTGCTAAAGGGCTTTTAAACAGTTTTATTTCAAAACTCTTATAGATGGGTTTTTGGATAAAGTTATTTGCAACTACTGTAAATGTGAATTTGTGTATCACCGAAGTACATCGAGTCTAAGTTATCATATACAAGTTAAACACAGAGTTGACGCCGGCAGCAGTAGTGAGAGGGTTAGCAAGACAGCAGCAGCCTACTCTGTTAGAGTTCGTGTGCAGGAGGCAAACGGACAAGTCAACGAGCAGCAAGCTAACAAGCTAACAAACGCAATAGCGAATTTTCTGATACAGATTATTTTGTGTTTCTTTCCATTAAAATAAAACACAATATGCCTTTATGCTGATGGTGTGATGGGGACAGCTGATGGTGTGATGGGGACAGCTGATGGTAGCAGCTGATGGTGTGATGGGACAGCTGATGGTGTGATGGGACAGCTGATGGTGTGATGGGGACAGCTGATGGTGTGATGGTAGCAGCTGATGGTGTAATAAAGGACAGCTGATGGTGTGATGGTAGCAGCTGATGGTGTAATAAAGGACAGCTGATGGTGTGATGGTAGCAGCTGATGGTGTGATAAAGGACAGCTGGCTCATTTTCCCTTTCACTTTCTCATCCTTTTCTCTTTTAATAGGGATGTACCACGAAAGGAAGGTACACTGCTTTATTTATCCTTTCATCACAGAAAAACAGCAGGAATGAGGAATAGCTTGTATTTCCTAACTACACCTGTATTTATTCAGCAAACACTTTTACAGTGCTTAGAAACTTTGCCTCCAACTCTGAATTATATTTCAATATATCAATATAATGTACTGTAATTTTCCCATTAAGTCTTAAGTGACTTCCTTGCAGTGTCAGAGAACACTTTTTTTTACAGGAATAGACAATAGAATGCAGTCCCTTTTGAGCTCAGCTGGCAAACTGCCGAATAACTCTGGAATCACTGGAACTCTATGGTTAGGGTTAGGGTTAGGGTTAGGGTTAGCGCAAGGCAGTAGGAAACAAATTGAATGGGACGTTCACAGATCTCAGTCAGTGGTCGCTCTCTCTTGTCTTCTCTTGAACAAGCACTTAAACAGGGATATGTACTAAACAACTGTAGCTAGCGCAAAACCGTCTGCAGATTCTGAAACTGCACACTTACTTTCTAAATATCTGTTGGATTTCCTGAAACTAGATGAAAGAATCACCCTACTGGTAAAAATAATTGAGCCTTTAGGTACCTTTGTACAGACTTTGCTGTGTTAGATTGTCGCAACTCAAGCCAGTGGTACAGTCACTGTTTTAATGTTTAGAACACTATAGAAACCGTCTAAGAGCCCAATACAGTACTGTCCTTTTAATACAGTGTAATTGCGTTATCGTGTGAATATGAAATGTTATCTGAGAGTCTTCCTAAACCACAGAGGTCTGTTGTCCCACACTGCTAGATCAATGTACTGCATAATTATCCAGGTCTCTTCAAATTGCTGAGCACTAAACATGTGCCATGGGGTCTAATTAAACTTAATTATTTGTCTAATCAAGTAGTACAGCAATAAACCAGAAGCACAACTTAGCATGGGCTGCTGTAGTCACTGATACCTAGTGAACTTAAACAGGAGGCTGAACAAATAGAAAACTAACTGATCAGAGAACAGAGTAACAAGGGATTAACAGAAGAAGTAGTGCTCATTCAATCTAAGAGAGTGCTCTAATGATGTTATATATTAAACAAGTCAGTGTCTCGTCAATGGTAGGGAGGCTTTTGATGCTTAAATGGCTGCATGAGAAGCCTCCGTCTCTGCAATTCTGACTGTTTTTAAGTCATGGAATTGGATGTCCTTCAGTCACTGCAATGCATTTAGATCAGATAACTGGATTGTACTCACATTTCCTATACTCAACGATATTTACACCTTTAAACTTGTTTTTGTTCATGATGCATATCATTTCATTACTGTTTTTGCACACGTTCAGTCTCTTATCTTGTTTGGTTCCTCCTCTCTTTGGTAATGTTGAGTTAGCTGCTGTCTCGTATCAGTTTAAAGAGTGTATAATCAATGCATTCACTTTCCTCTATTGCGTTCTCAACAGCACTCTCCATACATTCGGTTGTGTGCTGAATTAAATGTGATTAATGTCACAACATCTCAGTCAGACAGCTCTCTCAATGCCACTGTGGCATATGTAGGCCATGTGACATTTAGCAAACTGTGACTGCAAAGCTGTAAAGCCATCCTTCCTTACTTTAGAATCAGAATCATACCCATATGTCTTCAATAGCACTGCCCATAATGACATAGACCTATATCTCAAAAGAACCACGAAAAGAACAGATGACACCATCCATTCCTTGAGATGCGCCCACACAGATGACATGATCTGTCACTTCGGAATCAATGCCCACAGGTGAGATCACCCCTAACTTCAGCAGAACCCTCACATACTGCACAGACCCTCACTTTTAAAAGAACAACCCACAGAAGACATCGTCTTTCAGTGGTATTGCGTGCAGCGAATAGGAAGCTGGAACAGGTTATTTGTTTATCAATGTGACTGAATGTGAAAAGACTCTCAAAATGTACAGTACATCAAAGAGATGTCATTACATCACGTGGGGATGTTTGTGTGTGTGAGTGATCGACAGGGCAGTCGGCTGATCTGTTTGTGAGCTATATTCAGAGCTGTCAGCAGATATGTTTACGTGTGAGTGATAAACAGAGCAGTTCACGTCTCTGTGAAGGATAGTTGTGGACAGGGCTGGTGTGTCGCACTGTGAAGGATGGATGTTTTCTGGAGTGGACAGCCATGCACAGAAACAGAGAGCCAATATTATTGTGTCTGGAATAATTTCTACTTGGAATCGTATGTGAAAATTTGAACTGGTGAGTAGGAGGTAGGTTCTGTCAGAAGATTATGGGATATTGTCTGAAATATGATGTGACCCTGACTGTACATCTGTGCGTCTCCAATAATCCATGCAGATTTATTGTCAGTATTAAATGGGCATTTGGTGCACACTACACTCAATATCAATTTGTTCCTTTTGTATCCATAGCAGAAGACACTTTTGTTACTTTGTTTACTGAATAAAAGGACCAGGAGGTTGATTCAGAACATTTACACAAACAGGCCACTCTCCATAGATCAGCTGACTGATTAAATGAAATAATATTAAAAATCAGGTGGTCTAATAAATGCAAAGTTGATTACACATTCTGCGTGCCAGTGCCATATTGTCCTTCCCACACCTGCACAGGTGTGTAATACCTGCTCATCCCTTTATACAACAAGTAATTCACTCTCCAAAACGCCCAAACTCGAATGAGGGGGAGGATAAGAGGATGGGAGGAAGAACATGAAGGATAGTGGGGAGCAAGATGCTGAGGTGTTCATTCCCCCAAATATATATCTACATTTACAATTACATACAAGTTTCATCATACTACATAATTAAAGAACTATTAGGCGATAAGATGTAAGATTTCCTTGAAAAATGATGTATAGTGTATGTTTTATTGTTATTCAAGCCTTGAGTAATAAATGTAATTCTTAATTTTAATTTAGATGAAATTAAGGTTATTGCTAATCGCATGCGTGAATCCAAAGAAGTGTGATGTCTTCTAGAGCATGACTCAAGTTCCTGGCAAGCGATCTGTGCAGCTGTTAGCATCACGACATATTGCACGATTTCACACGTCTTCAGTCCCTGGCAGTGTGTATCCTTCATTATTCCAGCTTTAGAATAATTAATTTATCTCATTCCAAACATAGCTCCTCCCTTGTCAGCTGGGTTAAAGATAATATCATCTCTCTTTTGTAAAATTAGGAGCGCACATTCCCCTTAGAAAGATTGGGGTGTTTTGTAGGTTTCTTAAAATTTATTTTTCTTTCAAATTTAAAAAAAAGCAAGTGCTTGAAATTCTTCAGTAGGTGGTGTTAAGTTTTAACGGATTTGTACTTTCAAAAATGTCATTATGAATGAACAGACATTGGTTAGGAGATGTCGCCTTGTGGTCAGTTTGGTAATAACATGGAAGCAAGCGCATAATTCCCTAGTCTCATTTAAAATAGTGAATCAATCAGCCATTTTTTTTAATGAGTACAACTCTAGGTCAACTAGAATAAAATTGTAAAATTTTCTGAGTTACAATTCAATTCTTAATGTAGGTTTGTAGGGTTGTAGGTTGTATCCAAAATTCACATATAGGTGTAGTACATGTAAACATGTAAGTCAGAGTTTACGAGTGTCAATAAAAGTTTACAAATGCGAATAAAATATATACACTGTATACTACCAAAGTTTGAGCTAAAACTATCAGGGTCATTTTTTATTTTATTTCATAAAAATTTCATTTTATTTCTGACAAAATAAATTCACGCAATTCTATGACAGGATTCAGCATGCAATTTGGCCCAGAATAATCCCATTTAAACCAAGATAAAGTGACTAATTCTCTCAGGAGGGCAATCATGATTTAATAATGAGAATCAGATTTTCATTAAAGGTGTCTCTCACTTTCTGAAATTCATGTCTTGAGAAACCATTCAAAACTTTTTAAACATAATTTCTTAATTACTGTCTTTTCCCAAGGAATTCTGTGGTGAGAAGGGTAACCCAGGATAATTAGAGATTCATTCATTTACTAGTTTGGTTGAAAAAAATGTGTAATGATGTTTAACACTCAGCTTGCTATAGCTCAGCAAACCCTAACCCTGATCACTGAGCAACTGAACTAACTCCAGCTCATAGGGTTCTGTCTGAGCTTGGACAAACGTTTTTAACAACTGAGGCACTCAGCAAACCCTAACCCTGATCACTGATCAACTGGACTAACTCCAGCTCATAGGGTTCTGTCTGAGCTTGGACAAACGTTTTTAAGAACTGAGGCACTCAGCAAACCCTAACCCTGATCACTGAGCAACTGGACTAACTCCAGCTCATAGGGGTCTGTCTGAGCTTGGACAAACGTTTTTAACAACTGAGGCACTCAGCAAACCCTAACCCTGATCACTGATCAGCTGGACTAACTCCAGCTCATAGGGTTCTGTCTGAGCTTGGACAAACGTTTTTAACAACTGAGGCACTCAGCAAAACAGGATAATCATTTTAATAATAGTGTGAAGCTCTGATCCTGAGACTGACACATATTTATTAACCCAATAAAGATGCATTATATGCAATAACATTCATAGCGTTTGAATGTTGCAGTGTGCTCACTTAACCCTAAAAAAGAGCGTTATAGTGTTTGAATGTTGCAGTGCGCTCAGTTAACCCTAAAAAAGAGCGTTATAGTGTTTGAATGTTGCAGTGCGCTCACTTAACCCTAAAAAAGAGCGTTATAGCGTTTGACTGTTACAGTGCGATCACTTAACCCTAAAAAAGAGCGTTATAGTGTTTGAACGCTGCAGTGCGCTCACTTAACCCTAAAAAAGAGCGTTATAGTGTTTGAACGTTGCAGTGCGCTCACTTAACCCTAAAAAAGAGCGTTATAGTGTTTGAATGTTGCAGTGCGCTCAGTTAACCCTAAAAAGAGCGTTACAGTGTTTGAACGTTGCAGTGCGCTCAGTTAACCCTAAAAAGAGCGTTATAGCGTTTGAACATTGCAGTGCGCTCACTTAACCCTAAAAAAGAGCGTTATAGTGTTTGAACGTTGCAGTGCCCTGCAGTGAGACGCACACACTCAAAATAATATCCATAGGGCAGCCACAACCATTAACAATGGCTTGCTCCAATTTTCTATCCCCTCTCAGACACACTTGGGAATATCTGCGGTGAAAATTGTGTTTTACTCCTTTTGGCCGAACAAAGTCTCTCTCATTGACAAAATCAAGTGTGATCCGGAACGATTAGTCCTGGAGAGAACTACCATGATCTCTGATCTCCATACTCATTCTGAACAAACCAAACTTGGTGTTAAAATGTTCGCATGCTGAAATATCTTTCAGATGTTTCTTCCCAGTCCATGTTCTTTAGATGTTTTAAGTTTGGTTGTATTGTTTGGCTCTTTGTAGTGAAGATTTATTTATTATTATAGAATCTGATTTGAATTATTATAATAATAATGTACAAAAATGTAAGCTATATATGTTTGGGAATTAAAAATTTGCAACCAACCTGCCAATCAGAATCAATCAAGAATCCAATCAAATCATGACACGACCTGCCAATCAGAATCCAAACCGAACCATAACACAACCTGTTAATCAAAATCATAACCCTATACCTAACCCTAACCCTAACCCTAACCCTAACCCTTTGGTACTGGGTTAACCTAACCTTAACCCTTTGGTACTGGGTTAACTTAACCCTAACCCTAACCCTTTGGTACTGGGTCAACCTAACCCTAACCCTAACCCTAACCCTAACCCTAACCCTAACCCTTTGATACTGCCGAAACACCTCAGTCCAACCCTGGTGCCACACCCAGCTCTTTTCTATCCTGAACCCCTATTTATGCTCCCATCACGGTTTCTCTTCTCCCTGACAAGCCGGTTCATTTAAAGGAAAGGCTTTAAATCTCCGTCTCGAACAGCAGAGAGGCTTTGCAAACCCAGCGAGAATCTGGGCATGAGGCTGGCTCATTTGCACACATCTGCATGTCATTAGCATATCAAACCTGCTAACTTGAAAGGAAAGTGTTGACTTGGAACGCCATAGAATGCGCTCCATCTTCCTCTCCTCTTCCTTCTTTAATGAACGTTAAATAAATTTCAAAATTAGGAAAATTTTGCCTCTAAAAAATAAAGGTAGGGCAAATCTGATGTCGAGCATTCCTATTTGTAACATCTTTAAAGCTAGAACAATGTACACCATTCTGTGTTTGTTTAATCTCCAAATAAAATTTGGTTATACCAGTTGTAACTGGTAACTGCACACCATGTGTCCACAATGACCGCTATCTGTATGGGGTGGATTCACCGTTTCGGATGGGATCCCAGGAGAGAGCCCTAATTCTGACCTAAAACACTCTTCGTGTTTTCCAAGTATACCTGTGCATAGGTGTGTATATTTCTGTCTGCCTGTCTAGCAGCCATTATGTGTTAGCACCCTTTTTGTGTGTGTGCGTGTGCGCGCGTGTGTGTGTGTGTGTGTGCGCGTGTGTGTGTGTGTGTGTGTGCGCGTGTGTGTGTGTGTGTGTGTGCGTGCGTTCGTGTGTGTGTGTGTGTGTGTGTGCATGCGTGTGCGCGTGTGTGTGTGTGTGTGTGTGTGTGTGCGCGTGCGTGTGTGCGTGCGTGCGCGTGCGTGCGCGTGCGCGTGCGTGTGTGTGCGTGCGTGTGTGTGCGTGTGTGTGTGTGTGTGTGTGTGTGTTGCATGCGTGGTTTGGCGAATTCATATGACCTCTTCTGTCTCCAAGTTTTATGTAGATTAAAATGTTAAATTGTCTGCCTTGTACGTATTATCTTAAAATAATTTGGTATTCACCAGCTCCAGCAAATTAATACAACTGTGGAATTATCTTATGTTAAAATGTATTAATTAGAATCAACAATAGGGTCAACACAAATCATCTGAAACTTCAAGGGGAGGGAGAATTGGTTTCAAACTGAAGAAACGATGGCCCTAATCAGCGTTTAATCTCCTGGCGAGATTTCATTTATCAACTGAAGTGCATCAAAGCCAGATTAGAGAACATTATAGTCTAGCTGATCAGATCCATGAAGAAACAACTAGGCAATTCTTCCACCTGTAATAAATAGTAATCCTCACATGTATTTTAGAGCAGGTCTATTTAACCACAACCGGTCAAATGATAAAACATCATAGCTGAACGACAAAGCAAAACTGAGCACTGCACGGTTGGGTCTCCTTGCTTTCCAGCTCAATTGTAGTTTCTTTTTAACAAAAAAAACAAAAAAAAAACAAAACAACACCTGAGATTTGATCTCCTCTGTCACTGTCAGGTAGAATACGTGTAATCAATTAGAAGTGCGTTTAGGAAATCATTCCTCACTAGGAAAACTCAGGAACAAAGCTAACAAAAAATACTTGGAGAAATGCTATAATCCTTCCTCAGTCGTCCATTTATCTCTACTTACATTTTTTGCTGTCTCTCAATTTTAATTTCAATGTTTTGTCTTTCCCTCCTCTCTCTCCTAATTCTGTTTATTCTACAGTTCAATCTACAGTTCAAGGCAGGATACAGTACTTTTTCTAAGGCCAAGAAACCATATATAAAAAAAACAATAACACAGTTGAAGGTGACTGAGGCCAAAAAGATAAGCAGATGAATAATGATGACAATACTTAACAGTGAGAATACTGAGAGTCTCCGTTTTTCTCTTTCCATCTCTCCCACATCCCGCTCTTTTTCTGTTTTTCTCTCGCAGGGGCCAACAGGAGTGGGCCCTCTGAGGGGGCCACGGGGTGTGCCTCAGGCCCAGCCCTGCAGCGGAACTGCTTGATAAATGACTTTGACACCTCACTAATTTGAAGCTGTGATCATGGACCGAAGTAATAAACGATGAAAAGATTTAAACGTAAATAACCGCGGAACCAGGAAGCATAAGCGTAAGTTTTATCTGCGACACCCCTTGATCGTGGTGACCCCACTCACAGCTCTTACTGTGCCATTGCCACTAAGTGCACTTGAGCCAGTCTTTGATCACTCCCAACAACTCCATCCAACACTTTTACTGTCAGCCCGGGGCCTTTCGCAGACAGGAAATTATTCATCCATGTGGAAACGGCCACATTAATCTCAAACACAGATCATCCACTCAGGGGGAGACCATGATAGAAGATTAAACTGCTGCCGCAAATTAGTATCCAGTCAAAAATATATTTCTATTGTCTAGATTCTGTGTCTTTCACTCCTGTTCCTATCTGTACGTTGCTCTAGTTGTGCTTAGAAACAGCGAACCGTATTCTCCTGAAAGACACAAACAGAGTTGATATTCTCACTGAGGCTAACGGTGCTGATTTCACTGACACAAAAACCTGATATTCTCACTGAGGCTAACAGTGCTGATCGCACTGACAAACATAACGGCTATTCTTACTGATGCTAACGGTGCTGATTTCACTGACACAAACAGAACTGATATTCTTACTGATGCTAACGGCGCTGATCGCACTGACAAACATAACGGATATTCTTCCTAACGCTAATGCCGTTGATCTCACTGACAAACATAACTGATATTCTTACTGACGCTAACGGCGCTGATTTCACTGACACAAACAGAACTGCTATTCTTACTGATGCTAACGGCGCTGATCTCACTGACAAACATAACTGCTATTCTTACTGATGCTAACGGC
>JAOYSI010005819.1:0-12216 GCA_025775065.1 Hiodon alosoides
GCAAATGGTCACCCAGGAGGATGTCATACCAAGAGTCTTTTTGTGCGGCCCGCGGGCCGGGGGAGGTGGGGGGGGTGTCCGGGGCTTGGGGCGGCCCGGCCGGCGCCGGGCGCCGGGGCCCGGGCGCGGGGAGCACCGGAACTTTCTTTTTGGGGGGTTGATATACTCTCCCGTGTACCACTGTGAGACAAAAAGAGAGCAGGGGGTATTCTTCCCTCCCCACTCCTGTTAATTGTGTTCTTCTCCAGGATTTGGTTTGTTACTTAAGACCCCACCGAAGCACTCGGAATACCACGGGACAAGAGAGCAAACCCGTTGCGGCACACAAATAGCAGGCCCAGGGCTTAGACGTGTTTATTCAACAGAACGAGAGTCATTTCTGCCTCTGAGTCTCTCTCACTCCTCCCTCCCTCCCTCCCTCCTCGCTCCCCCATCATGCTGCCTCTCTCCTTAATTCGGTCAAATTGTTGACGGTGACGCGCGACACGTCGCGTTTTTTTACCGGACGCTGGGAAAGTTTTGTCCGCCAACTGTTAAAAGAGTTACTGAAGAAAAGGGTCTGACTGCATGCCATGGGGTTTTGCGCTGTGGGTGGAAGTCACCCTGTTTACATCGCCAGGAGGTGCAGCCCAGAAGTCAGACATCTTCTCTCATCAGAAGACCAACAAGGTCCCATTTTGCTCAGTCATATAACAGAATTCCCATTGCCTGATATTACGCTGTTTTTTTTTTTTTAATTAAGTGCTCATTTTCGCAGGATAACAGGAGAAATGAACCTTAAAATAAAATGACATAAAAAAGCAAATAATTTTAGCCCTGTGTCAGTCCTGACATGTATCAAGTCACTTAAAATATAACATGGTTCACAAAGCTATATTTCAACATTCATTTTTAAGTGTTTATTTGTTATTCAGCTTGCAGAACGTAAAGCAAGACACAGGTGGTAAGAAACATACCCTTTGGATACTACACACAAAGCTCGACCATCGACACCCCTAAACCGCGTTTATTCCGGATCCTGCTTTGCATATGTGATCACAGAAATGTGTCTATTCTGAGTGCTATGACTTTGGAAAAGTGTTTTCTTTGTTTCCAAATGTAAAGTTTGAGGCTGAACAAAGCAGAGTTACACACACACACACACACACAAAACCTAAGCTCTCAATCCTTGAATATGGGATTTTAAAATGAAATCCATAATGGCAAACATTGACGGGTGAAGTTGGTTTGTTTCCATTGGGATGTGATTGGTACACTTGTGATAAGTGGCCCATTACAGACAAGACTGTGTATCGGTGGAGACTGCCCTAAATAATGCGCTTAAACAGTGCCCCTTGTCCAGCTTGCTATTCTCAGGCCTTAAAATTAGGCTTCTTTTTTCTCTCTCTCTCTTTTTTTTGATAAACCACCATGTAAAGTGGTTCATTACTGTGGCTTCCCTCTCCAGGTTGTGGCCGCGGCCATTCCCAGCACTCGAGCCCGGTAACTCCCTCAGAAAGGAAAAGGGAAAACACCACACACAAAGGTCTTGTTAGCACTTCCTATGTGAAATTAGCAGCTTTCCAAAAGGTACAACTCCAATTACCTCACATTGTGAGGACGTGCACAAGCCCCACAATGGCGCCCGTCTCGCCCATGACACTCTGCGGTTCCAGAGTTACTTCCCTAATTAAGAATGAAGTCGCTCTTCCCCCTTCTGAGTGCATCTATTTACTACGCTCGCTGTCTCTCTCTCCCCTCCAGTAGCACACCCCCACCCCCACCCCGAGTACGTTGAAACACAGAAGTGCTCTTTTGGACAGGGCCGGTCGTGATGGGCCCGCACATTCTGAACCGTTACACCCTTCAGGACCAACAGGCCTCCGCCTTGGCCGCATTGTTCACTCTTGAGAATTCTTCCTGCTCAAAGGTGGCTGGGGGAACAACAGACCACAAAAGGGGGGACTATCCTTGGGAGAGTCTAATGATGGACAAAAAGGAAAATATTTATTGCCTTTGACAGTCTCACAAGGACCCTGAAAAATCTCTGGGGATGGCGAAAGTTTGTGTGGATGCGGGAGAGAGGCCCCTGAGGCCGCAGAGCGAGGAGGATGGGGCCCCGTGTGACAGGGTTTTGGGCTGCCATATTAAAGAATGAATGAATGAATTATGGAAGAAAGAGGATGGTGCCCAATTTGCGGTAGGTACAGGTATTGGTGTGGACCTAACTATAGACTGAGCAGAACCAAGTTTTTTTTTGTTTTTTTAATTGTTGTTGTTGTTGCTGTTAAATCTTTAAATCCAGCCACACGGCCAGTCACATCCTCACCAGTCCACCCAGATGTCTCCAACCACATTTAGATTCCATTAGTAGCGGGAACCTATAAAAGAATATATTCTGAAAAATCAGTAAGGCATGCGTGGGTTTTAGCCCAACCTTTAACAATATTCTGTAACAACGTCACTCTAAAAGACACTAAAAGACTGAATTCCTGAGACACAACTTCAGATAACATTACAGAAGCATTTATGTCTCAGTATCATTCTTTATGGTGGAAATAATTTATCAGTCAATTAAAACCCGAAAATAAATCGGGTGTCTATGTTTCACTGTAAAGCAGCAATACTTTTAATGAGTCTCTTTCATTCCCACTATTATATTCACACGATGCCTTCTCAAGCGACATTTTATTTGGTAAACAACACCAAACATTTCCCCCGTGGCAATCAATTTAAATTACATTAATTCATATGAATGTAATTAAAACAACTGCAGCTCCTTCAATAGCAATGAAAGGAGAGTGCGTTAGAGTAGATGTCACTGTAGGTGGCTTGGCTTTGTAACAGTCTCTGTTACTATTGAAATCCAAAACAAGATTATGCAGAGAGACACAGGACTAGTCTCCCACAGAAAACAAGATATTAAACACATCACATCTTAATGGGGTTATGAAGATTTGTAAGTGTTATTTTCAATCGTGATGAGATTAGAAGACTGAGAACCTGAGATTGCTGTAGTTATAATTAAACCTCTCCATGTATTTTTTCAAGCTGAGCTTTGGAACTCAGCAAAAATTTTAACACCAGAAATACAAATATTAGTAAACATTTCCTATGAGTCAAATTGTCTACTACATCAATGTAAACGAATTCCAGGTTAAATGTTTAAATATTTTCCTTTATTTATTGCTGGTTCTGTATAATAATCCATATTAATTATTTAGATTTTGTTGCTATGTTTTTTTTTTTGAGGAAAAAAAAGATTGAATGCTGTGTACAGAAAAATATTAGTGACACCTTTCAGATGTTAAAAACCGACCAGCCTTTAACGCTATTCTTATTCCATGTCAAACATATTTGTGAAACATTTCCACTGAATGTATTTTGAAACCTGTTTTAAACAGGAGTGCTATTATCCATGTTGTCCAGGGTAGCATTTGCTTTCCAACTTTCCCTTCATTTGTTAGTTCCGTCGAATGTTTATCGCACCAAGTACACGCTACGTACCAAGGTCGCTACGTTTTTCATACACATTTCAAGGTCGTTTTGAAGCGAGTAACAGAAAGGGGGCTTATTGTGCTTTTTAGCCAAGTCGGTTAATTCTGGCAAAAACAGAAGCAGGAAAAAAAAACTTTATATAAAATCATCACAGTCTAGTCGTCATTGAAATACATAATGGTAAAAAAATGTTTTTTAACCGTGCACGAGAGGGAATAGCACATATGAAATGGGAGGGGGGGGAAACAGTACCTGCATGTTTCAAGTGTTGTAATAATGCTTCCAGTTCTTAGATTTCAAGTCTGAATGCACCCAGTCTTTCATGTTATTAATTCAAACTGGAACAGGGACATTAGAATAGTTCCATGTGTTTCTGCCTGTGTGTGCATTTCGGTAAATGTGTCTTAAGTTATAAAATCATGCTTACTACCTCGGTGTAAGACTTTAGAAACAGCGCATGTGATCTTGGTGTTCATAACCGTCTCGGCTAAAAAAAACAGCATTCATGTATGAGTTCGGGGCAATAGTTAAAAATCAAGATTTTCATGTGTGTCCTTGAAAAACTGCACTATTTTGTAACATAAACAAAAAAAAACTGCGTCACAAGTCATAAATGAATGGTGCGAGTACTAATTACTCACCTATAAATATGAGACATCACAACAAATTAGCAAATTTTCTTATTTATTTTGAACATGTAACTTTCTTTTGCTGTTTATTGTATATAATTACTCAAATCACATTTATTCGTTTGTTGATATAGTTACTAATTATTATTATTGGTATTATTAACGAGCTAGGTAATAGCTTCAGTTTTAACTGAACTTAATGTTTGTGGAATCAATTTAGTGTCCGTTGAGATTTTTTTCACATCTATAAATACTATTTAAAACAGACTGCCAGGGAGTTCTAAAATGAAAAACGAAGAGGTAAAACGTTTTATCTCGGGATCTTCTAATCCACCTCTGAAAACAAGGACAATCAGAGACGTTCAAGCGTTGAAATGGTTTCTTTTATTTCTCTCTACCCTGCCTCTGTGTCTAAAATGCGCCAGGCCCAGAAAGACTATAACAATTTAACCATCAAATATTTAAGCATAACATTGAAGCTATATGAAAGATTAAGGCTGCATAAAAATAATTAAGTATCATCGCAATGAAAAATATATGTTCAGTGTAGCAAAGGAGTTCATGATATGAACAATGCAATATTAATGGTCTGAGGGCGGCACCAAACTTCTAATTTAAGAGATTTGTGCTGCTGGCTATACAAGGATACAACAATATTGGTGTGGGCGTCGCGCAATACTAAACGGAAACTAAATAAATAAACAAATAAACGTACTATGAAGTAGATTAAACTGGTTTATCAAGATTTATATCTCGTGTGTGGTGTGTACTGTTTCTGAAGAAAATCGGAACGACCATTTTGTCTTTAAAAAGTGAGAAGGCCTACACCTTTAATTACAGCTATTTAAACAGCAAGTCTTGGTATGCATGTTCCTTTCTACGACATTCTGTGACGATTCAAATGTGTGTATTTACTTTGGTTCGGTTCTTTTTATCAATATTTAGCTAATTTGAGTGGGTAAGGGTAATGTGATTTGTTGAAAGCACTTTATATGTTACTGTGAGTCGCTGACAGATCCTGCATTAGGGCAGACGGTTGAATTTTCCCCCTGACTGAATTTTAACAACGACGGGCAGGCGCAGCATTTGAAAAGCTCAGAACGGGATAAACTAGCCAGGGATCATTGGACGCCGTCCTCTCTGAAAACGACGGCGACTGGAAGTCCTCACTCGACCAATTCTACTATCTAGAAATAACAATGATGTTACAGTTTAAATAATCGCGAAAGAGACTTATTTTCAGTAAATTAACAATTCGACCTTTCCTCTTTAAAATGTATGCAGGAAACAAGACTATTAAAAACTAATCTTGCTATAGTTTTTATTACATTGATTTCAGTAGAAATAACTAGGATTTTTTTTTATCGTCGATGGCTTTTGCCACTTAAATAATCATGGATAAATTAACTGTAGTTTAAAATGTACCCTCTATTTAATGAGAAGCGGGTTTGTTTTCCCTGCTTCAGCGCGCAGTGACTGAACTGGGCTACATCTGAATTTCTTTGTTGGTAGATTAGCAACTGATTCGGTGGCATTATGGATTCAAATACATCTCAGTGATTGCCAGAAATGTTTCTTTTTTAATTGGATGTTGCCGTTAGCGGGGGCGCGCATCAACCACCCGATGGATTCAACGGGGACGCGCATATCGCCCCTTTGTTGCCAAGAAAATTTAAATGTCATTGTCCATAACTTTAAACAACATTAATTATTTTCTTGGTCTAAGTAATTTACAGTATGAATATATTTTAAATATGTTATTATAATTATTGGATTAGTAATATTGTAAGTAATAATATTATTCGTATAAAAATATAAATACATTGCACAGTGCATGTTCAGTTCAATTCAAATTTTACTTCAGTTGGAAAAGGTTATTTTTATTGTGTTGTATATTGAGGCGAGTCTTTACGTTATTGCAGGCAAAACAGACAAATACGAGCAATGGTAAACACATTGTCACAATATACTTTTCGATTTTTACACGCAGTTTCGTATATGCGGTAAAATGGCATGTGGGTTAATGTTAATGTAGGCGAAACGTTGCTTGTAAAACGCGGGTAAAATATGTGCTATTCTTGCTATTTCGGTTTAAAATTAATTTACAAAACGAGGCAATTAGGACTATGGGGTGTTTTATTCATATTGGCAAACATCACATTTCCATTGTTCGTCAATAACATAATTTAAGCTTGCAATTGTAAGAATTGTCTATTGATATGGAGTATAAACGAGAGAAAGAACGAGGCGATTCAATGTCATTACCCGGGAAGCAGAACTATTTTAAGAATAAAAGTCAAATGCGTGTCATCAACAATCTGTTGAGGACAGAGACCACAGCCGGTAGAATAAGATACATGTGGATCTGTGCCCAAAAAATTTGGTTTGTTAACAAGCATAAAGGACTATAAACAACAATGCAAATGTGTAAGCAATAGAATGCCGTTTGCATTTAAATGCATTTACAGTGCCATTTTAAATGGAACTTCCGTTTGTTATGTCAGTTGCCTAGGCCAGAGAAACGAGAAAACAGAAGCTCAATACAATTAGCCAATAGAGCCGAATCAAAACAGCGCGCGAGAGAGAGAGACAGAGAGAGCGACCAGAAAAAATAGCGGTATTTTCTGTGCATAAATTCATACTAATACTTGGGCTTTATGCAGAATCCGTTATCCACGGGAAAGCGGATATATTAACCCCTCAACACTCATTTACCCGTGCTTTTACTTAGACGCTTTGGTATTTAATTACTAAAGGCTATGCGGGAAAGGCCTCATTATTGGAGTAATTGTGGTTGTGTCATAACCCGACATTTTTCCGTAAGTATAATTTTAGTGCACATTTCAAATGCTGATTAAAACAGTCATATCACAAAATATGGAATTGTGTTGATTATCATACATCATTAAACAAACTCATGTAACAATTAAATGCTGAACCAGCATGTCACTAAATGCCATGTATTATTTAACCACATTATTACCATAACATTTCATATCCCATGGCATAGCAGAAACCTGACCACAGCACTGGTTGTCTGTCCATCTTCAGTCAAATGTTGCTAGATTGAAATTAGCTGCCAATGTTGCGGCTTGCTTATGGATATGCAATAGTTACCCTACCCCCAGAAAATACCATGATTCGAAAGAATGGCAAATGAAATGTGAGTGTGTGTGTGGGCGGGTTCTTATTTTGTTCTTCCTCTGTGCATTAAAGGGTAGATACAGTGAATTTTGAGGGGAAGCCAGTTCTGATTTTGATGTGCTTTGTAAAATAAATTCCACTAAGTTACGTATTGTGTCTGATGTGCCACCGGTCTCCTCTCCCATTGCTGATATTCAGCCATATTGGCAAGACAACAATAGCTGGAATCTAAAGAACACCTGGGGCAGGTAATTGAACATGCCTGTATCAAGCCAAAACAGGGCCGTGAGAACTGTAGGTCTCACGGTTAGCAAAAAGCAACCACTCAGGGATTTCTCCTGCCCAAAAAATAATAGTTATAAACCCAGGGCCGCCCCACTTACATATGTGGAATCCTCAGAAGAAGTTTAGAAGAGACCTGGTGAAAAGGCCAGACCTCATATCATCATTACCTGACTACAGAGATCCGACAGCACGAGACTGTCGATGAGAGATGATGGTGGTGAGGAGAATGGTAATTATTGCCACCGTCATTGCTAGAATTACTATCAGTATCCCATGGTGCATCGTTTTCTGCATGACACACAACATATAACTGGCACATGACACATGACGTGGATGTTCTGGACAGTTTTAGCTTCCTAGTTGGTACGGCAGCAAAGGAGAATTATAAATCCAATAAATTAATTGAAATGAGAAAACTTAACCCCAGGAATAGCATTGCGCTAATCAACTAAAATGCATTTCTGGCATGAAATCAAATGAGTTCTTTTCTCAATGGTGGAGGTTGAAACAGACAAAAACGCGTGCAGCTACACGGTTAGGAGTTGGCAAATGAGAATGCTTGCGTTGGTATCCTTTATGAAGGTAGACAATGCAGATCAGGTAAACAAACCTCAGGTGAAACTGGCGAGACCTTTGAGCTTTTGAGGGAGCAGGGCCAGATCCTCTTTGAGTTTTTTAAGGGACTGAGGTCCTGAAACCTTGGCACCAGTGAGGAAACCCCTTCCAATGTCCTCTTCTTATCATCTCTGTCTCCGCTTTCCTTTTCCCTTTGTTTCTTAACATCTGGCAGGCTTTGGTCATCTGGGAATTGTCCAGTGAAGATGCAGCTTCTTCTTCCATCTTCTCTTCACCGTGTCGATCGCCTATCTGTAACAGATGTCAACTCAATTAACGGAATCCTAGATTTGCTCAGTTAACTAAGCGACTCTCAAATTAAGAAACCACAAAATGACATATTCGCCTTGAAGCGTTGTGGCTCACTGAATCTTCAGTGCAAGATTTTACTTAATTCACAGTGCACGATATCAATCTGGAAGTTTAATATTGTGAGACCTATTTTGCGTTAAATGCTAAAAACGTAGTCATTAAAAAGAGTTTGAACTCTCAGAATGAGTACCCATGAAATGCTTCAGAAGATAAAAATGAAGCTGATTGCAAAAATCAAGCTGATTGCAATGCAACCCCCTCCACGGGGTGTATGGCAGACTTAACAGCCTCAAGAAGATGCTGCCGTTGGTTAAATGAAATACCTGTCGAAACCGTGGTAAACTGCTTCCAGCTGACGTGGTCAGGATGAGGTTCTACATCCTGGTCCAACCTGGTATTTTTTTGCTTCCATCGTTCCTGAGTGAAAACCCTGACTGAAGGACTATTTGAGGTTTAACAGAACATTTCGTTGTCCATTTCTATGCTGAGTCATGGCTTCATCCAGACTCATTCACATCTGGTTTCCCCACCGTTATGTTTTGACATTTTAAAATGCAGGATTGAGATAAAGATGCGGAAGATGCTTATGTACAGCAAAACTAGTATTATTGCTTTTTTCTATTTGTCCATTGACCCAATATTTTTCATTGCTAATTTACGTTGTTCAACCTGTTAAGAGTCACCTGCAGGGGGCGCTGCTGCCACCTCAAGTCTCACAAATTGCTTAGGAAGTTTGGTGAGCAAATGCACAAAAAAATGGCAGTCAGCACAAGTTCTAAGGTCCACAGGTAGCCCTCCAATAAACCCTTTCCCCAGTAAATAAGCGTTTCTCTTTATCCAATTTGATCCAGGTGGCAAAAGGTCCGCGTAAAAAAAAGACCGTGAAATAAAGATAAACGCCATGTGAGAGGAAAACGTCTCCGGGCGATACTTACCTCCGCTGTGGCACCATAGCGCATGACGAAAAGGCTTGGCCATGTTAAACCAGGCTTATGCAATAGGGGTGACCAACATTTACATACGGCAGAAAATTGGATTAAGCGCCGCATCGGGGATGTGATGAATGGAGTCCCCTGGCTGCTTCCTCCTCCAAAAGCACAAAGATAGGATGAGACGTTCAAAGTGTGTCGATGGAGACGATGACTTCCTGTTAACATGCGTGAGCCTTTATCCCTGCATTGGCCTGCGGGGTAGGCCGGAACATGGACTTTAATCCCTATAGGGTGGAAAATGCCTTTAGATGGCCCTCAACGCGGCCAAACTGGAACACTGGTTGAATATCTGTGTTTAAAGGAAGCACGCGTGCGGGCGTTGACTGGATGGAGAGAATCCTGTCAAAACCGACACTTTCGAAGCCACATGATGGATGGATACCGTGGTGACGGACAGCTTGGCCACTGGATTTGAGGCTTCGATTTTAAGCTGCCCCATAATCGCCACTGTTTCTTAAAGAACGCGGCACCTTTGCAAGGAATAAGTTTGTAGAACTGATGCCGTGCCAGAATTAAAAGGATCTCAATTAAACTCGGTGGTAATAACCCCAACGTTTTATGAGAAGTGGGATTTTATTGTGAATTTGTCTTTTTGTTTTGAGTTGGTCTGTGTCCAGCATATCTGTTCTTAAATGTCTTATCTGAAAAAAAATACAGAATTTTTAAAATGCCAACAGTTTTCTTTTCTCTTTTCTCTTCCAATGTAGTGAAGGCAGATTTTAAGGCAGTTCTCTCCCATTGTCAATAACTCCACTTTTACTGAAAAACACGCCAAACTGCCTTTCTTGGTTATTCAAAAAGCTTCCACACTTGAGGAAGAAATTATTACTTTTACCATTGATGGGTTGGCATAATGTAAGATATTCTTATTGAAATGATGACAGGCAGAGTGATGCCAATAATATAAAAAGGTTAGGTCGTTATTATAGAAAAAGCTGTCTTGTAACACCAGTAGAAAAATAACATTTGAACAGATGTAAATTCTTTCCCTAGATGTTGTTATTTGTTCAGGTGATGCACGGTTTTGAGACATGACTTCTCGAAATGTTAACTTGGTTTGTAATTTGTGGGTCAAGCCAGTTTTTTTCTTCTTCTATTGTTCAAGACATTTATCTTTCTTCTTTTGATCGCTACAAAGAAAATGCTAGACTATATTTTAAAAACTGTTATTCTCATTAAATTTTGGCCAGTATGTTCTTGTCCATGGTCCACTGCAGATAATAAAAACTGGAGAAAATTCCTTGATTGTTAGCTCAAAGGTTAGATTCCCACAAATCTGTGTCATAGCCGACATTTATTCAGTTGTGTCATGGCTAAAGTAACATAAGGTTATTGACTGGGATTTTGTTCACATTTTTGATGGTTGAGGGGAAAGTTACTGAGCGTATTCACCAAGCATTCTGACTTGGAACAAGGCTTTTTAAAACCATTTTGAAATGCTTAATGCATCCAGAAAAGGTCACGCTTTTCCGAGGAATGCTTTTCTGAGACATGCAAATGAAGGTACAGATGTAAAAAAACTCCCACATAATTAAACTTAACCGGATCAATCCTGCATAGGTGTGTAACAAACTCTCAGTGTTGCTCACAGGTGGTTAAAAAAGAGTGTTTGCAACAGGAGGTGACTGAGACGTAAATTGATGAAGTGAACAATTGCAGTATCTGTTGATTGATCTGTACAAGAGTGCATGCAATGCAACTAAACAATGGCCGCATAACACTGCTGCAACCAGGCTAACAAAGCTGCAGATTTTAAGAACAAAGGTGTCCAGTACAAGTTGGGAAAAAGTCATAATAAAAATATCTGAACAGTGGAAAGGTCTATGTATTGGGGTTGAGACCAGGAAAATTCTGAAAGTCCTGATACATGGTGTTAAATGACATGGCTGGTAAAAGCTACGCTTCCACGGATAAAAATGCAGAATTGGACGAAGATTCTGCTTGCGGCGTGACACGGTCAGGCGCAGTCACATGGTCAGGAGCCGTAACACGGTCAGGTGCCGTTATGTGGTCAGGAGCCCGTACAGCAGTGCCTGCCATGTTGCAGGGCCCACAGTGATGCCTGGGTTAGGTCCGTTAGTGGCTTGAATTCTGTTCTTCTCACATGGTTGACCTCTTGTGGTGTATTTTTTTGCCCCTGTGATAATTTAGCATTCATTTAATTTTACATTATAGCCATTCAGTATAAAGTGGTGACTGTACCACAGAGACAAACAATTTCTTGAACATTTGTATCAAGAATTTTCAATAATCCGACTGAACCTCATAGGAATTGACTTCAAATGTATGTCCCATCATTTGGTATATTTAAGTATTGTTGGCTACATTGGCCCATGATGCCTTGTTTTTGGCTTTGGCTCAGCTTTTTCTGGCTTTGGTGCGCAACCCACCTAGATTACAGTTACCATTGTTTACCCCCTAGATTGTAAAACAGTGAAAGGGTTAGGGTTAATACATGTGGAGGAACACGGTGAAATTATCTACATATTAGGGTTAGGGTTCATACGTGTGGAGGAACATGGTGAAAAAAATTACATATTAGGGTTCATACGTGTGGAGGAACACGATGAAATTAACTAAATATTAGGGTTAGGGTTCATACGTGTGGAGGAACACGGTGAAATGAACTACATATTTGGGTTAGGGTTCATACATGTAGAGGAACATGGTGAAATGTACAACATTTTAGGGTTAGGGTTCATACGTGTGGAGGAACATGGTGAAAAAAATTACATATTAGGGTTCATACGTGTGGAGGAACA
>JAOYSI010005820.1:0-13280 GCA_025775065.1 Hiodon alosoides
GCATCTCCGTCCACCAGTTCCAACGGAAAGCCGTCCTGCAGTAATTCAGCACAGAGCCTAGGCAGGTTTTTCATCTGCTGTCGAGCAGGGCGGTCTGCAGGGAGAGTGCAGGCTGACTCATACAGCTGTCCCATCTCTCTTAGGAAATGTTCAACACCCAAAGAGCTGCTGGAAATCTGTTTGTCCAAATCAGTAATGAGCTCTTTATTTTCAGGGGAATTAACACAGTTATTTTGATACTCTTCCCTGAGGTTTGAAAGGTTTTTCCGTGAAATATTATCAAGGTTGATTCTCATCCACTTAAGAAAATAGGAGCGCTCTTCCCTGGAGTTTGATATTGCAGAGATAAAACTTAGCATCGCCTCTGAGATGTCGTGAGCCCCTTGCTGCTCCCTGAGATTTTGCTTCTCTTTAGACAGTTCAGACTTGTAGATTTCGATACTTTTATCCCCTGCTTTTTTCAGCCTGCATTCCTCTTTCTCCAGTTTAGCCACCTTTTTCCAGACATCGCCCTGTAAGGGCAGCTCTTTCTCCTTATAGGTTGGAATGTCAGAGATGCTTGCAGTGATCGTATCCGCTATTTTCTCTGCACTCTTACAGTTGGCACAGTCTTCATCCACAGGGATCCCCAACTCATGTGCAATGGTAGCCATGCCTTTGACACTCATTTTAAAAGAGTTTTCTCGTAAGAACATACTGATGGCTGAACGTAGCTTTTTGATAAAATCGGCTTCATTCATCTGCGGCTTCTTCAGTATAACATTACTAGGGGGGACCTTAAGCTTGGAAACTTGATGTTTAAAGTTATCTGAATCAAAGTTCTTGTGCTGTAAATTGTTGACAAGGAACAACCGGGCCTTAATGTGCAGCAGTTCAAGCAACTCACAACTGCCCCTTAAATCATCAAAGAACACAAACACAGCAGCCGATGTTTGACAAAGAAAAGAGAACTGAGTCTCGCAAGACCCGATATCACCACGTAGATTGGCTACGGCAACTGGCTCAGGAAAGATGTCAATGTTCTGGTTCCCACAGGGCAGATACCAGCTCATTTCCACCAGTCCATCAGAAATCCTCCTGGCTGTGTCTCCAGATGCCATGTTATGGTGAACAAAAGTGTCATGGTACTGCTGGGGATTACTAAAAACTTGGTTCAAGATGAGGGACTTAGACAAACTGCAAAAGCCTAACCTGACAAAAGATATCATTGGGAGCTGAGTGAGCACAATGCTGTCCTCCACAAAACCTTTTTGTTCAATCAAGGAATGTGGCCTGAACTTCTTCACAATGTCCCTCAAGGCCCACAGCATCAGAGTACACTGCTGAGTATCACAGTTAGGGAGCAAAAGAGGCACAGAAAACTGGCACATGGACATCTTTAAGACCATCTCCTGTTGCAGGAAACTGTCTGAACACAGGAACAGAGCTGTCACGACATCAAGGGGGTTTACCGCATTAACACAATCCTGCTGATTGTGCACACTGTACAGCAAACTCTCAATGGTCTGGAAATGTTCGTCATCTTCAACGGTGACCATGTTACTCCTAGCAGTCACGTTCACCATCATGAGCTTCTTCAGAAAGCACCATGGCAGGGCCTCTGTAGACTTGATGGGTCTGTCGGTAATGGTATCACTGCTGATCTCCAGCATGTTGCTCAGTGTCAATTTTTTTACCAAGTTTTTTTCCAGTCCCAAGTCGAACGCCAGTTCATTTAGACTAGTTTCTGTAATTGTAAATGGAAATGGCATTTATTGTATGCTAAATCAATATTCAAACAATTTAATATACTTCAGAATAAACAAACTTACACATACACTCCATATATAAATGAACTTGGATATATATTCAGACGTGGCCAAATTTGTTGGTACCCTTAAATCTCATTAAAATATTGCTTCATTCCTCCTGAAAAGTGATTGAATTGAAAGCTATTGCATCATGTATACTTGCATGCCTTTGGTATGCCATAGAATAAAGCAAAGAAGCTGTGAAAAGAGATTACTTATTGCTCATTCAACAAAAGATATTCTAAATTGGCCTGGACACATTTGTTGGTATCCCTCAGAAAAGATAATAAATAATAGGATAATAGTGATATTCCAAACTAATTATTTTCTTTAATTAGTACCACACATCTCCAATCTTGTAATCAGTCATTCAGCCTGATGAATGGAAGAAAGTAGTCAGTGTGCCATTTGGTATCATTGTGTGCACCACACTGAACATGGACCAGAGAAAGCAAAGGAGAGAGTTGTCTGAGGAAGATAATAATAGACACGTATGGTAAAGATAAAGGCTACAAGACCATCTCCAAGCTGCTTGATGTTCTTGTGACAACAGTTGGAAATATTATTAAGAAGTTCAAGGTCCATGGAACTGTAGCCAACCTCCCTGAGCACAGCTGCAAGAGGAAAATCAACCCCAGACTGAACAGAAGGATAGTGCGAAAGGCAGAAAAAGAACCAAGGATAACTTCCAAAGAGATGCAAGCAAAGGCGAAGATACCTCAGTTTCTGATCGCACCATCCGTCGCTTTTTGAGTGACCGTAACCTCCATGGAAGAAGCCTTAAAAAACCTTAAAAAGCCAGACTGGAATGAGCTAAAATGCATATTGAAAAGCCGCAATCCTTCTGGGAGAATGTCCATTGGACAGATAAGTCAAAACTGGTGCTGTTTGGAAACTCAGCTCTGTGTTGAAAACATGAAGCTTTCAAAGAAAAGTACACCATACCTACAGTGAAACATGAGGAAGCTCAGTTATGTTTTTTGCGCCTGGCACAGGGTGCCTTGAATCTGTGCAGGGGAAAATGAAATCTCAAGACTATCAAGGCATTCTGTAGTGAAACGTACTGCCCAGTGTCAGAACGCTCTGTCCCAGTCGCAGGTCATAGGTCCTCCAACAGGATAATGACCCAAAACACACAGCTAAAAGCACCTAAGAATGGGTAAGAACAACACATTGGACTGTTCTGAAGTGGCCTTCTATGTGTTCTGATCTGAATCCTACCGAACATCTATGGAAAGAGCTGAAACTCGCAGTCTGGATAAGGCCCCATCAAACCTGAGACAGCCAGGGCCGTTTGCTCAGGAAGAAACTACCTGTTAACAGGTGCAGAAGTCTCATTGAGAGCGACAGAAAACGTTTGATTGCAGTGATCCCGCTAAAGGTTGCACAACAAAATATTAGGGTCGCATAATTTCTGTCCATGCCAATTTCATTTGTTTTATTATTTACAATATTATGTTGAAAAACAAAATCAAAAGATAAGTTTGATTTCTGTTAAATATGGCATAAATAATGGTGGATGCCAATTACTTTGATCAGTTTCAAGTTATTTCTGAGGAAATTGTGCAGTCTTCATTTTTTGTGGAGGGGTACCAACAAATTTCTGTACACACATATATATATATATATATATATATATATACATATACACAGTACTGTGCAAAAGTCTTATCACCCTAGCTTTTTTACACAAGTCTTTCAAGTTTATTTTTTGTCTTCTGCAATTATTTTTATTTTGTATTTTTTTTATGTTTGCTTTAAAAACAATTTTTTTGTTTATTGTCCTTTTAATATTTATTTTATATTTCGAAACTTTGCATTTCATTATTTTTGAAAGCATCTTCACTTTACAGAATTTTATTTTACATGTGCCTAAGACTTTTGCACAGTACTATATATTTTTTCTTTATGTTTTCATTTTTATTTTTCAACCCGCAAACTACAGCACTTTCGTAAGACACCCTGGATAAGACTGCTAAATGACTAAAATGTCAAGTCTTACTAGCTAAACAGTAGAGCTAATCTAGACATTCTCTTTAATAATATCTGACAAATATTTAGTCAATACTAGAAAGTTGTTGCAATAAAATTTCACCAACAGCGGATCACCAAGATACAAAGATCACCACAGATTTTTCAGGGGGTTGCCATGTCTGTGAAAACCACTATGTCTAAAAACCAAATATAAAAACAAACTACTATTTCCCCAAACTACAGATGTTAAACCAAAGTTTAACCCAGTTTAGAGTTAAAATAAACATACTGAAGTCCAGCTTAATATCACTGCTGATTCTACTCACTTGTGTACACATGTAGTGTCGAGCCACTGCTCCTGCTTCCATTTGGAAGCATTGTGGTGACAGTGATGGTGTGCTCCACTCCTGGTTTCAGATCAGACAAAACAGCAGCAGTGGTGCTTGACTCCATGGTCCTCGGCTGTTCTCCCTCACAGCTGTAGCAGATGTTGAATGTGTAGGAAAGTCCTTCCATGCCATCAGGTCTCTCCCAGCACAGTCTCACTGACCTGCTCCTCACCTCCTCCGCCTTTAGTCTCACCGGTGGAGACGGCTCTGCAATGCAAAAGAAGAGGATAAAAATACATCAAATGAGAAAATAAATTTGAAAATAATAAAATAAAAAATATTTCAGTGGTTTATGTCTAAGCCTGTGGACCCAAAGCTGTCTAGGCTGTACAAACAATTAAGCATCAACCCTATTCTCTTCCTGTTCCTTCCCTAGGTTTGGTTTTAGTCATTCAAATTGCAATTAAGTGCTCCCTCTCTGCCAAATATGCCAAAATGTTTGTGCAAAATTGTGAGTCCATGCCATCATAGTTAATGATATTATTATACTTTTTTTTTTGTTTGGAACTTTTCGATTTTTGCTTTTTTAATATGAGAGAATTAGTCGGGGTCGGAATACTTTTTCAAGGCACAGTGGCTAACATAAAACAGCTGGATTTTGATGAGAGGGAGTGTCTCTTTACATTAAAGCAGATTCCATTATAACTAAAAACCGTCTCTGAAAATGCAATATTTCTACAGGGGAAATTTCACTTGCAAATGCTAGTAAAATGGTGGCCCTAAGGAGCCCTGGGACGTTTAACTAGTCTCCTCCAATTTGAGCCATTTTGTATAAAGCGATTACAGATTTTCTCACCTGTGAACACAGACACTGAGACACACTTGCTCTGAAGGCTGTTGTCTCCGATAGTGGCCACACTGAACACATATTCTCTTCCTGGATGGAGTCTCTGTATATTCACACTTCTGTCATTCTTTACTTTGCAGCTTTTCTTTACCCCCTGGCAATCCCAGGTGACTCTGAACCTCTCCAGCTTGCCCCCCATTCCCTCAGGGGCTCCCCAGGACAGAGACGCAGAGTTCAGTGTGACCATGTGGACTGTTATCTCTCCTGGTGGGGGGAGGTCTAGTAGAAGGATGAACGATTATGAAACGGATTAGAATTATTGCAAAATATAATTATCAACTTTCTTCTTTGTTATATTGACAAATCTAATGCTTTGAAAACAAGTGCATGCAAACTATGTGTTTAGGAAGCTGAAAATTCCAAATTAGAAAGCTTAAAGTTCAATGTCTGCAGATTTGTATCTAAATTTGTCCTTGATGTATTATGACTAAAAGGTTATAGTTTGATCTGCAATAAATAACCCATTCTATAAGAACTATATTGTTCTCTGCAGAAAAACAACACAGAAAGCTTCAATAAGGATCAGGCCCTGAACTGCGAGAGACCAGTGGACAGACCATCGTGACTTACTTGTGCGGACCGTGATGTTCACTGGGACACTCTTCTGCCCACTGTCTTCCAGGATGGTACAGACAGAGACCATGTAATCAATCCCAGGTCTCAGGTCAGGCACAACAGCAAGGTTCTCCGAGGTGGTGATGGAATAATTTGGCCTGCCAGAGCTAGACCAAGTCACACAGAATTTGTATGGGACACCATCCATGCCTGAAGGTCTCCCCCAGCCAAGGACAAAAGATGTTGCATCCAAAGATATGATGTCTAGCTTCTTTGGTGGTGAGGGTTCTGTGGAATAATGAGGATAGCACTCAAAGAAAAAAACTAAACAGGTGATTTACACACGAATGCAGAAGACAAAAAATAAACTGGAAAGACTACATTTGTGTAAAAAAGCTAGGGTGCCTAAGACTTTTGCACAGTACTGTACATTCTTGGAAATAAATTATAAAATATAAAGTACCAAGGATTTAGGTTCCACTAACATGAAAACCAATTTAACTAACTTAGTCCAGAGATTGTAGTGTGGAAGATATGTGAAATAACGGTTCATAGACCTGTGCTTCAAATGCAATTTTGTCACAACAAATTGTGTTTTTAATGCAATTTAATTATTTATTGCATCCATTATTTATTACATTTTCACCCTAATTCGTAATTGGAGAAAGAAGAAGAAAGAATAACCCTGTTTGTGAGGGTTACCCAACATCGTGATTACAAATAACAAGGAAGCTAGCTAATTTAGAATGCTTGATAAATTAGTTGACTCACATTTGATTAAATAAAAACTACATAACATAATTCATTAAGAGAACCAAATTCTTCATGAAGCATATAACATTAGGTAGCAGGCAGGGGAAGCCCAGTTCAGGAGTGATAAGACACAGGTAACGGTAGACTGTAGACTTTTACATTGAATAAATTAAGCAAGAAACAAAAGAAACTTTTTTAGTCACAGCAAAAAAAGAAAATAACTATATTCAACAGACTATTGTGTCTTACTGGGCAGCACCTGAGGTTTCATTTGGTTTCTGAAGGAACCTCAGGTTAACAATATTTGTTACCGTAGAGAATAACTCTAGTTCCTGAAAACTGATGTAAAGAACAGGACAGGGGCACGTAGCCTCTTACTTGTGAAGAAGGTTATGGAGACATCAGAACTCTGCATTCCGTTCTCCAGCAGAGTGGAAACACTGACAGAGTACTCAGTGCCGGGATCCAGCTCAGAGAGCATGGCTCTACAGGAGGTGCTGGTGGTGACCTTTGCTTCTTCTGCAGGCCTGTGCCAGGATATCTGGAACAGGTGTTGAATTCTGTCCATTCCATGTGGCTTATTCCATTGGAGCCAAGCCGAAAATTCATCTACAGCTTCTATTGCCACCTTTTTTGGTATAGAAAGCCCTGCATAAAAATATGATTGTTTATTAACATTGATGCTAACTATGTTGCATTGCAGTAACAGGTAGGAATAGCAGTGACAATAATGAAAAAATAAAGATTTATTATAGGCTCCACAAAGCCTTTTTATCATTTGGATAATATCACCATTCTAAAGCCATGGCACACATTTGTCTAAAAGAAAAGGTAATGGGAAAATATGTTTTTTTTTTAGCAATGTACAGTGCCTATAAAAAGTATTAATCCCCCTTGGATGTTTTTAATAACTTATTTGTTTTAAATATTGAATCATAGTGAACTTCATTTGACTTTTTGACACTGATCAACAGAAAAAGACTCATTCATATCAAAGTCAAAATACATTTCTAGGAATTAGTCAAAATTTTTACCAAATATTAAACACAACATAATAGATTGCATAATTATTCACCCCCTTTAAGTCAGTATTTAGTAGATGCACCTTTGGCAGCAGTTACAGCCTTGAGCCTATGTGGATAGGTCTCTAACAAGTTGGCACATCTTCCCCATTTGTCTTTGCAAAACTGCTCAAGCTCTGTCGGGTTGAGTAGGGATCGTGAATGCACAGCCTTTTCTCTGCATCAAGTCCTGGAAGGCTTGTAAAGGTAGAGGGTAATATAAAAACATCCATCCATCCATTTTCTATACCGCTTATCCTGGTGAGGGTCGCAGTGGCAGCATACTAAGCAGGGTGGACCAGACCTCCCTTTCCCCAGTGACAGAGTAAAACTCCTTCTGGGGAATTCCCAGGCGTGCCTCGTGGTCTCCGCCCAGTAGGGCGTGCCCGGTAGAGCTGCACAGGCAGCCTCCAGGGTGGCAACCTTACCAGATGCCCGAACCCCCTTGACTGACTCCTCTCGATCCGGAGAAGTAGTGGCCCTACTCCGAGGCTCTCCTGGATTTCTGAGCTCCTCACCCTATCCCAAAGGGTGAGTCCAGCAACCCTGCGGAGGAACTTCATTTCCGCCGCTTGTACCAGCAATCTCGTTCTTTCAGTCATTACCCAACGTTCATGACCATAGGTGAGGATGGGGAGGTAGATTGATGTGTAAACCGCAAACCTTGTTCGAGGACTCAGCCCCTGCTTCACCACCACGGACCAATACAGCGCCCGCAATACAGCGCCCGCAATACTGCAGACGCTGCAGCGATCTGCCTGCCAATCTCACACTCCCCTTTTCCATCACATGTGAACAAAAACCTGAGGTACTTAAACTCCTCCACTACGGGCAGCTGCTCCCCCCTAACCTGGAGTGAGCAATCCACTCTTTTCCGAGCGAGAACCATGCTGATTCTCATCCCAACCAATTCACTCTTTGCAGCGAAACGCTCGAGTGCATGTCGGAGACAACAAACAGGAGTGGAGACAAGACAAGAGTCCAACACCTACCTTGAACGTTTTCAACTTCAGACCGAGAATATGGACGCAGCTCTCATTCTGAGAATATAAGGACAGAATGGCACACATAAGTGGCCCCGGTACCCCATACTCCCACAACACCTCCCACAAGACATCCCGAGGAACATGGTCGTATGTCTTCTCCAAGTCCACAAAACACACGTAGACTGGATTAGCATACTCCCATGCCCCCTCAAACATCTGTGAAAGTGCAAAGAGCAGGTCCGTTGTTCCTCGGCCCGGACGGAATCCACATTGTTCTTCCTGAATCTGAGGTTCAACTAATGGACAAAGTCTCCTCTCCAGCACCCTGGCATTGCTTTACCAGGGAGGTTGAGGAGTGTGATCCCTCTATAATTGGAACACACCCTTTTGTCCCCAGTTTGCCAATCCAGAGGAACTGTATCCGCTTTCTACGCAACATTGAAGAGGCATGTGAGCCACGTCACCCCAACACTGCCCAATGCTTTCAACATCTCCGGATGGGCCTCGTCTACCCCTGCCACTTTAGCGCCGCCGCTACAGTGATAGAGCCGATCTCGACGGAGCTATCCAGCACTGCACTGCAAGGAGAGCATGTCCACCGTGTTCCTTGTGTTCAAAGTGTTCCTTCCACCTCTCAACGATCTCCCGTAGTAGTGGACAGTGTTTCCCCACCCTTGCTGAGAACAGCTGGGGCTACGTCCCGTCATCCCCTCATAATGGTTAGCCAGAACAACTTTAAAGTTATCCAATAGTCATTCTCCATGGACTCTACAAACTCCTCCCATACCCAAGCTTTCGCTTTGGTGACCTCTACTTCTGTAACCTTCTTGGCCAGACGGTACCTCTCAGTTGACTCCGGAGACCTGTGCGCGAGCATCGCTTGGAAAGCCTCCTTCTTCGACTTAACAGCTTTCCTCACAAGGCACCAGTAAAGAAGCCGTGCATTAGGTAAACACAGAACAGAATCTGGCTGAAGTACTCACGAGTCCAGGCATTTTTGGAGACAGCCATTCTTTCGACACCATTTTCATCACAGCCTTTGACAGAAAAGTTGTACTCAGTTGCAGGTTTCAGATTTGAAATCTGAGCTGAGCTGGAGGTGCAGGTGAATGTGTTCTCATCCCTGGAGCTATGGTACGACACCACATAAGTAAGAGTGTCCTCCAGGCCTGCTGGTCGCCTCCAGCTGAGAGAAACTGAACGAGCAGCAGTCCTTACAATGGTCAGGTCTTCAGGGGGCTCAGGTTCTACAACAGAAGAGGAGAAAGACATTTGTGAGGTAAAATTAATATAGATTGAACCACATGAGATGAAAATTATGAAGAAAGAAACGGTCCCGTTAAAATACAATTGACCAACTTTCATAATATGCTTTTTTTTCTACATACCACGAATAACCAATTTGTAGTTAATTTTGCTGGATAATTTTTTATTTGGAATCACAGATTCTTTTTTTTCAGCCCAGGGGGTGCTCTGCCAAGTCTGTATGCCAAAACTCCCCAAAATGACACTCAAAACAAGTCAACAAGGAAATTAAAAACAGGTATAAAACCTAACATCCTGATTTACAGTATATATTTTTATCTATGTCTTTGCAAAATCAACCAAACATGTTTATCCTCATGGACATCTAGATGGCCACTAAACCTAAAGTTGTCAGCTGAATGCATTTCAAACAAGAATATTGATACCTTTACTAGCTCCCATATTTTCTTCCAAGCTCCCTTCAACTTTACTGGTGACATCATCTTCTGACATGGTCAGACTGTCTTGGGCATCTTCAAACAACTATAATTAAAAGAACAGCTTCATCCATGTAAGACCACATTCAGGTGCTTCCAATTAAAAGCTTTAAAGAATGAGAGTAGAGCTGTCTAAGAGGGGGGAAGTCTGAAAACTTGTCTATAGTCATATAGTTTAATGACTGAAAAGTCTGTGACTGGTTTGTGTTTATTTATATTTTTGTTTGGTTTATGTTTTAATCTTGCTCCACTTCTGTTTGAAAAAAGAAAAAGAAAAATGAAGGCCATACACTGGGCCTCCATCTCCCTGGGCCTCCATCTCCCTGTGCCTGATCACTTTTGGACCAGGCACATCACACTCACCTCTACATCAATATCCTCACTCACATCTTCAATTCCCTGAAAAAAAAATTCCCTGTTTGCTTTTAAAATAATAATTATGTGTATTTAAAAAAATTAATAGACTACTTTTAATAAAAAACTTAATCGTCCCTTGTTTTTTTCCCATACATCACCATGATAAAAGCTTAAATTTTCAAAAGAGCAAAAAGAGCTATTACTTGACTTGCAAACTCTTTTATCCCAGTATCATTTGGTACACAAATTGTCTAGTAATAATAATGAATCAATAATTGCAAAAATATATATATTTCAATACATCAAAATTACTGTTGCCATGACATTATGACAGAATAAGTTTATACCTCATTTCCTTCTTTGTGATTTCCTTCAGAGTCTCCTACCAAAGGTTGTTCTGGCTGTATGGATTGACTACTGTCTCCCTGGTTTACAGGATCTAAAATTGGAAACAAACACAGCAATTAAAATGACTCTACACACTAAACAAAGAAAATAAGCAAGTCAGTGCAAGCTAAACATCTTGTATAGTCTCAGTGAAAACTGCCTTGAAAGGTGCTAAACTTTTAAGCTAAGACATTATTTTGATGGCATGATTGGAAACCATATGAGTCTCATTCTAAGAACTGGCAATTACTGGGATTTAACAGTAGATATATTACGTCTCGGCTCAGCTGACTAACTTTTTCTATGAGACTGTAATAACATGTTTATTTCCGTCATTCTCCTATTGACAAAATCAGGTTGTTTTTAATATTTTAATTGTTTTTTTTAAAGCCTTACCAAATGGATACACAACCTGTCATCGCACAAACTAGACCAAAACTAATAAACACATAACCTCAAACTTGAAAAGCTGGTACAAAATAGCATACATGGCATGTGACAAATAGGCTGACCTTTGACAGGAACAGCCAATTTGAATCCACATTCAGAGCAGAACTTGTCAGTTTTCCCACATGAGCTGTGGCATTGTGGGCACTCCATTTTCCTACAGTAGAAGAAAATGTTTGAGCAGTGCAAGCTGTCATCCCGAAATAAAAACACAAGGGTGACACACAACACAACAACTCATCCATAAGACGAGCATAACACGCATACAGTCATACATTAGAGATAATACTGACAGGTATTTCAAATTTCACGCAACATAGTCTCAATAACAATCGACCAATCAATAGTACAAGCGTGTGCGTGTGCGTGTGCGTGTGCGTGAGCGGAACCTGCACGACTGTGACTAGGTGAAAACCGGATGAAGCCAGACAGACACAAATCTGGTTGGCGAAATTTGATCACCTAAAACCAACGTCATTCGCTTTGGTTTTCTCTTTTGAATATGGGTATGTGAATGATGTGAATGGGATCCAAAAACACATGTTTTTCTTTGACTTCGGATTTTTGTGCGATTAATTGTTCACAATACATTTTCACAATACTTAGTAAGGAATCTAATGTGTTTGTTGGTTGAGTTCCAAATTTTTATTTTTTTTTATTTAAAAGAATTTATAACATGTATTACCGTTTACATCTACCCATATGTAAAAGGGTTAGAAATGACAGATTGCTTTGGGTTTGAGGCGGTGTTGTGCCAAAATCTGTCCCCCTGCCGTGGATTGGCATGTTGCTCTTGTGCAGATGAAGGTTTACTGAATGTCTATTAGCTACCAATGCGTAGAGCAATGAGGCCAAAAATACATAACAAGATTTTGTTTGGTTTAAATACCATAATAATAATAGCGATCAACCCTTTTGTGGTGTTCAGGTCTAATTGGCCCATTTCAAATTTTTGCTAAAAGAATAACATTTTTCAGCATGAAACTCCCTGGCCTTGGCTTATTTTCAATAAATTCATTGATGCTACAATGCCCCCACACATTCATGTCCTTCATACGATGTGACCCACACACACACACACACACACACACACACACACACACACACACCCGTCGGCTCCCTCTTTCCCACTCTCTTTACCCTCTGGAGTGTGGGAACCTGCACAATGTTATTCCAAAACATTCTAAACATTTAACATTTTATCGCACTGTAGCCCTCACACCTGCACATCGGGGAGGGACAAAACAGATCAATAACTCTACATCACAGTGTATAGCTCACTTCAACTACAATCCTCCACCAGCAATATGAGTAAAAGATTCACTGCTCAATGGGCCTCCGAGCTAATATTGGATGAGAATGTTGTTTCAGAATATGAGGATAATGTAGAAATAAATTCTGAGTATGAAAGTGAATTTGAAGATGAACTTAACTCAGAGTATGCACCAGAAGGAACCCCACAGCCAGCCGTACTATGGGCCCCACAGCCAGCCGTACGAAGAGCCCCACAGCCAGTCACTGAAGGAGCCCCCACAGCCAGCCACTGAAGGAGCCCCACAGCCAGTCACTGAAGGAGCCCCACAGCCAGCCACTGAAGGAGCCCCACAGCCACTCACTGAAGGAGCCCCACAACCAGCCACTGAAGGAGCCCCACAGCCGATCGTACTAAGGGCCCCACAGCCACTCACTGAAGGTGCCCCACAGCCACTCACTGAAGGAGGCCCACAGCCAGTCACTGAAGGAGGCCCACAGCCAGACGTACAGTGCACAGCATAAATGAGTACACCCCCTTTGAAAATTAAGACTTATCCATCTCTCAGTGAATATGAGATTTGTTGCATTTTTATCAGTTTTATCAAACATTCATTTTTATTAACATAAGAGTGTGGTCACCTAACATCTATAGGATAAGAAAAATACATTTTATTCAAATGAGGTGTTGCAAAAATGATTACACCCTACAACAAATCCTACCAACTCTAATATTTTGTA
>JAOYSI010005821.1:0-13279 GCA_025775065.1 Hiodon alosoides
CCGGAGTCGATCAGGGCCCGACAAGTCTGCCCCTCTATTTGGCAGGAGAGGTACAGACTGCGGCCCTGTCCGATCCGTCCCACCTCAACAGGGCCATCCGGAGCGATGCTTGAGTCAGAGGGAGTGAGGCTACGGGGGGGGCGGTCCCTCCTCAGGCTCTCCTGGCGGAGTTTCCCGACGGCTTGTTCGTTGGCCGTGGTTGCGGCGCCCGGCAGACTCGAGCTACGTGGCCCTTCTTTCCGCACCGGCGGCAGATCAAGTCCCGCGTCCGGTCGGCTGAATCAACGGCGAAGGCCACGTCCTCATCTTCATCTGTGTCATCCGCCGTCTCAGCCTGGCGACACGGGAGGGCTGCCTTGGGTGCCGGCCTAGCGGGGCCGAACACGCTTTCGGCGTGTGCCACTATCTTCAGGGTTTGGCTCAGGGAAGAGGGAGCCGCGAGCCTGACGTGCCGGCAGAGCTCTTCCGGAAGGAGCCCCCGGAGGAAGGCCTGGAGGGCGAGCGCCTCCTGGGCCGCCGGCAGAAACTCCGGGTAGCCACGCCTACCATCAGGGTGTCCTGCCTGCCATCCCCGTTACAATAGTATCTCGTATGCCTTTAATGTATTTTCAATAAATTAAACTTTTGGAATGACTTGTGAGTCCAAGGGCTATACGTGATAGACGTGTACAGTATAAACGCCGGTATTTATCTGGTATTAAAGTCTGTTTTTTTTTAAACAGTAAACTGATACTATTATTTTAGGTGCTCCCGGTGATTCGTTTTTTATCAGTTCTCTGTTGTTAAATCTGAATCTAAAATGTTATATAAAAAGTCCCAGGAAGACCCCGAAATTTAATAAATTGTCTTTTAATAACTGATATCAGTGTCATCACCAGTTCAAACACAACACTTGTATCCATGACCAAAAGAACAGGTTTATGAGCTGCATAAATGTCTCGGTCTCCATCGACAGCTTCTTAAGAACTTTCTTATCAAAATTATCGGTGTGAATCGCAATATGGTAATGGTTAAATCTATACAGCAACAATGTTGTATAGGTTTTGAAAGGAAACGTATGAAATTATTTACTTTGTTGGAATATTTATAACAGGTCTTTGATTCATAAGGGGTTTCACTTTAATTGGTCAGCTTATATTTTGTTATCTAAATGTGAATGACAAAGGAGGCCTGCATATAGTTTTAATAGCTGTATATTATATGACAATTAGCTAAACTTGTATACCAGCTAGGCATCCAAATTGGCATCTACCACTACTAACCAAAAGAGTCTCTGTTATAAAAATGACAATATTGTTTTTTTATTATTATTTATATTTAAGTCATAAGAGGACTTCGACACCTGCGTGTGCTCTCCTTGGCAAACAACCAGATCTCCCGGGTGAATTCAACGAGTCTCCAGGGTCTGGATTTGACTGCTTTGCACCTGGAACACAACCTGATTTCCGAGGTGACCACAGAAGCCTTCCAGGGGCTGGTCAGCCTGAAGGTAAGGGTTGCAGGACCTATGTGGAGAATTGGCCAAACAAAGTAGATAAGAGCTTACAGCGAGCGTAGAGACAGACAACAGATCAGGCAGGTAAATATGTGGGAATGGATGCCATCAGTATACACAGCGAGGAGATGAGGTTGAAAATCTGTCCGAATAACACCAAACAGTGTTGTTAAATTTCATCCAGAAATTGGGGTGGGGTAGGGATTTATACTGTGACCGATGATTAATCTTAATCCAGTCTGCTATCTTGAAATATCTAAGTGTTCAACATTTATGCAAGTTTAAGATTAAGTTCTAAACCTCCCTGCATTAGGTATCTGATAAGTAAAGTTACTGGAAATATACATAATCTTATCTCCTCAGATTCTTAACATGAGCTCCAACCTGCTGGAAACGGTGCCCGTTTCTGCAATAAAGCCCCTCTGGGAGCTCGGTACCGATGTGCATCTCCACGGCAACCCCTGGAGATGCGACTGCGAGCTGCTGGAGTTTGTAGGACAGGCGCCAGGCTGGGTGAGGGACCAGGTGCAATGTCAGAGCAGTGGCCTGCACACCCTGCCTCTAACCCCTCCTAATCCAGATCAGCAGGGGCGTGGGGTGCCTCTGAGGATCTCTCAAACTGCTGCGGTTAAACTCCTCACAGACAGAAGCCTGACGCTGCCGTGTGGGAGCAGCAGCCGCAGAGGTGAGGCAGAACAACCGCTGCATTTCAAAGGCAATGTGTGAGCCATTTCGGCACATAGTGGTTCTTAATTCATACGCATCTTTTAATAACGAAGTCATTTGATGATTTACCATGTGTCCAAATGAGATATTTGATTACACAAAACAGAGATAGTGACAGATAATTAGATTTTCTTGTCACCCACCACCAGTCTTCTTGCCACTGCTCCATTTAAAAACAAAGTATACATCACATTAAATCCCTATGCAGCACAGCTCATGCTACTTGAGAAATGTAATGTAGGAATATGTGGCAATGAAGAACTGAAACTTATCGGCTGTACCATTTATAAAAAGTCAAGTTCATACAGGTCTGTTTGTACTTATCTGATGCAGGAAAGGTTCTCTACTGGCAGACTCCCTTCGGCCGATACAGTCGCCCAGGTAACTGGGATACACTGGTGACGCTGCAAGACGGCAGTCTTAAGATCCCCAAGGCTACCACTCATCACACTGGTCTGTATTACTGCCACCTGTGGGACAACGAGGGCCAAGGCATCTTCCCTTACAGGGTGCAATATGCGCCCGTAGGCCATGCCGACGGGGCCAGGCTGAGGAGGAGCAGAGGGGCTCCGGCTTATGAAGGTGCCGTGTCCCGCAGACACTTTGGGGCTGCAGTGACCGCCGCCGTGATGGTCACGTTCCTTGTGGGGTTCAGCCTCGGCGCCTTCAGCAGGACCCATCTCAACCGCTGTTTCCAGAGACTGAGGCCGCGTGCGGATGGCTGCGAAACCAATACGGACACGCAGACCTTGCAGGAACACGTAGCCTTCCAAACGAGCATAGGGCCAGACTCGGAGGACACGTCGTCAGTCCAGATTTTGCCTCAGCGGAAGGCAACTCCTCCCGTCAAGGCTCCTCGGAAATCCCAAGTTAGGCAAGAAACACGGGAGTCGCCACATCGGGTGACCATCGAAGATCCTATTGGGGACCCACCAGGTTTCTACCTGGAGGGCAGCCATAATGGGGAATCCAGGGAAGAAAGCGAGGAGGCTAGCATCAAGAGCGGCGATGGAGCAGAGAGCAACGGCGCGTCAGGGGAAAAACGGCCCCAAGAGGGCCGCGAGCCGATGGAGCAGTCTGGGGGAGAGACGGACCCCAGTGCGGAGCCCCGAGTCGGGGCGTCCAAGCGCAGGGTAATCAAGCTCTACAACTACGACGAGGACGGGAATCACTACAGTCACGTCAAGGAGTGCGATGGCAAGCCAGCGGTGAAGCAGAGGTCACTGTCCCTGACCCGTCTGAACACCATCATGAGCTCCGCCACAGGAACAGACTTCTCCAAAACGCCAGGGCAAGGCCAGGCGGCAGAACCAGGAAATCACGGCGACAGCGCTGCAGTCTTTCAGTTCTCAATCTGAACGTTATAACCCACACGCACAAGGGGGGAAAAAAAGTTACTGAATCAACCGATCAATCAAAGAAGGGATGTCGCAAAGGTGATAAGTGACATGACATAAATTAAACGACTCCATCTGTCCAATCAATGAAACTGACATAATTTTGTAGCTACTTATTTCAAAAAGCTTCCACACATCTCCAATGAACTCATACCTTATAGTCCAGAACAGTTCATACCATACCACATTTTTATAGCAAGGGAAACAAGTTTGATACAATCATTCTTTATTCTTGTTTTCAAAACATACTATAAACAAATTAAGACTCAAATCAAAGGAAAACAAATAAAAATAATTCCCCCAGAAGGCTTTACAACACTGGATAGATAATGGCTGCGACAGATGCGAGACAGAAAAAAAACAAAACAAAACAAAGATTCCCCTTTAGTTTAAAGGAACAGCGGATAAGTCTTTGTAAGCGATGGCTCCATAGTGATAGAAGAGACCTCCCCAGGTCTGAGCAGTCCTTTGTACAGAATCAGCTTCCTCAGATGTGCTTCGCTCACCAGCTATTTCGCCAGATGAGCCTTCTGCCACTCCACAAACTCATCCAGCAGGACTGGCCCTGGGGTGTAAAGGGGGCGGAGTTAATGGCCAGATTTAATCAAAACCCTTACTGGAAAAAGACACTCGGGTACGAGTACATGCTACCTCATTCTAACACCACCTTTGAGTTTAGTCAAGAACCCAATTGGTGTCTTGCCATTTTTCCATCAGATTAGATTGATTTCACTGATGTGAGAAACTAGGCTTTCCACTATGTAAAAGTAAAATGACTTATTGTTATATTTCAAGACAAATTAAAGATGTTTAAACAAAATTAAACGGAGTGGGTTTTTTTCTCTTCAACAATGGCTATGTGACATGGCATTCTTGTGCTGGGTTAGCTCTTGGAACAGTTAAAACAATTACTTCATAACGTAGGTCAAGCCAGATGGAAAAAAGAAAAAAGAAAAAAAAAAGAAAGGGGCATCATATCCACCGTCTTTTATTTACCATTTCAAATAGCAAAGAAACTATCCAAAACAAAAGAAAAGCAGAAGTTTTTCATATACACAATACAGAAGCAGCAGTCACATGACCAGATGCAGACAACAGACCAATTCAGCTGGGTGAGGATGAAAGTTCTGAAAGTACCAGTGGTGTGGGTGGAGGCAAGGTAAATAATGTGAACTAAAGGAGACACAGGCAACAACTCACAGGCTCCGTCTTCGTCATAGTTCCTGAGGTCTGTGTGGACAGTCCTGCTGAACTCTAAGACATTGTACCACTGGTCCTTGTTCATAACTTTGTACTTTGATTGCTAGAAAAAGAAAAAAAAACAAGACAAAGGCAGTTAAAAGGATGTCTGTGTGTGGTGGTGGGGGGCATGCATTAACAGTGGGAAATGGGAAATTACTTCCACCTACTGCAAAGATAGGGAACTGCAACAAAAAGGAATAGAGGACCTTTAGTCCTATAGCCTTCATATTAAATAGAGCCATTTAACAAAGAGAAACCTTACCGGGCCTGACAAAAAAACAAACAAATAATTTAACTGGTTATAGCTTTATAAATATGTGCAGTATACAAATCAATATATAAAAGGTTTTCGCAAAATAAACAACTTTAACATAAACCATGCAACGTAATTTAAAATACTGTGCTTGGCAGTGAAGAAAGGTGCTTTTCACACACAAAAAAAAAGTATGACAACAGCCAAAACATTGCGCTTCAACGCAGAACCCCCTCGGACAGTAAAATTACTACTTTCCACCACAATGCAAACCCCCTACAGTGAATGGCATGCGCTCTGGTGTAGAAAGGCAGCTGCAAGATTGTAAATACTTTTATGGCACTTGCATAACCAGGCCAGTATTGGTAAAGATCCACATGCCCCAAATAACGTTTTAAAGCAAGAAGCCTGTACTACTGAATATAACTAGTGACAATGGAATACTAAGCTTGATTCTTTTCACAGGATTTCAAAGAACGAAGGCTAGCAGCCTGGCGTATCGGTTTTTGAGCGGTGTGTTCTTGACTTCAGACAGCTACAACACAGATATCATCATTTCTTTCTCAGCAACAATCCAGTTCAAGCCAAGCACGACATTATTGGCAATGTGTTTACAGTAAATGTATGCGAGCCTATCCAAAATGCATGGTAAACTACTGCTTTGATGCCGCTACACTGAAACTCAACTGCTTTGAGTGTGTTCTTTCATGCCATCGTTTGAAAAAAAAAAAACATCCATCAATGACGTTCTGAATCAACTTGGTATGCCATTCGCAATTTTTCTGCAATTTGTTAATCACAAACATGTCAATGCATCAATTTTTATTCTTAAGATTCTAAGCTTTTGTTTGATAATTAATATGCCAGTATTCGTAGTTTTTTTACAGATCTAAAAAGACGACTGGACAATAGCAACCGTCACTAACGTTTTCCCTGTGGTTCTGAGGCTGAACCGAAGGGAACGCACCTCTAAAAACTGATGGAAAACAGGAAAGAGAGGCCAGGTCCTTCCTAGAAGTAAAGCTAGCATAGACTTCGCAGTGTCCATGTCAAGGCTCCGCTGGTCTTTATCCTGCAAAACACAAACAAGCAGAATTAACAAACCCATAGCACAATTCCCAGATGGCTTAGACAAGAACTGTAGCCAATTAGCCAGAGTTTGTCTGCTTTTCCTGAGAGGAAAACTGATTATAAACCAGTGCTTTACTGAACATGCAATTTATTTAGCTTCTAATTTTAAAATGTATTTATCAAAGTCTGTCAGCCAATCCAACGCATTGATGTTCTGGAAACTAACCATTCAAGATGTAGTTCAAACCAAAATATGGAGAAAGACCCTTGTATATAGAACCTAGCATTTCACAATAAAAAGTGTGGTTGTACAACATCATTAGAACACACTCAGAAGTACTGAATAAGGCGATACGGTGAGACATTTAGGACCATTTAATTTTACAATTCTAATGCATACAGAAATCAATTCCACATCCACAAAATCACCCCTACCCGAGCAAAATCAAAGGCGTATCTGTAAATGTTCTTGAACACTATCGTGTCATTGAGCTGGGATCGCAGGTAGTCGAGCTTCCCCTGTAACCGCTCATTGCAGTCACATCTGCGGGAGCAAGAGAGTGGAGGGTTCAGGGCGACTATATCAAAAGGCAATCAATAAGTTCTTACACCAAGTCCAAAAATGGATCAAACTAAAGTATTGCTTACTGTAGTAAGGCCATTCCCTTCATCCATTCTTCCTTAGTGAAAAATCCCATATTTGGTGCTTCTAGTTTCCAGGCTAAGACTAACATAATGATCTTTAAAAAAAAAGAAAAAAAAAAAGAAGATAAATCATATGAACACACATTATCAGGATACAATTAGAAAATAACTCAAGTACAGCATTAACAACAAAAAAACAAAAACAATGACGAATGAGCCAATGATTATGTTCATCACCTAAGCGCCTTTTAAAGGCAGGTTTTAAAAACAGACCAAAACTAATCCAGGGAACTCACATTTTCTGGTTCCACCCCAATATCTTCACAGAACTTCTCCATACCTTCTGGGCCAACCACCTCATCTGAGCCTGTTTTGATATAGGTATGTTCACGTTATTCATTTCATTTCCACAGAAGTGAACGTGCAACTGAAATCTGAAAACTGAAAAGTACTGGAATTTTGAACACCTAACCTGGGCCACTAAAACATTCATTTGAAAGATTTAGGCATACTGCTTTGTTTACTTATTCAAGCACCCAGAACTGTTGTCCTCAGATCATCACCTAGCCCTTCCCTTTCGAATGTCTGCAGGCACATTGGTCGCTATTCGCTTATGGGCCATTGACAGGAACACAAAATGGCTGTGCCAAGAAGCTTAACGTGATGTTCTACAGCATTCACAACACAAAGAACCACAAAAAAAGACTGCATAACATTAACCAGGCTGTTTAAACTGGGCAGTATTAAATGTAGCATCATTCTTAGTTTAGAGGACAAAAAAACAACACATAAATACCTGCATATTCATAAAACCAGGAGAGGCACTTCTTGCTGGAAAAGTGGTCCTCTGGGTTAATAAGCCTGCTGGGGGCTTGTGGCCTGCAAAAACTGGGCCAATGAGAAGTGGAGGAACAGGGAGAACCAAAAAAAAATGGTAACGTAACTCCTGGGACATCCATTCTTTTAGGAGCACAACCCCACATAACACTGACATGCATTTCCTACATCACCGGTTACCTGGTAATTTTACACTTCCGGAGGCCAGGGTCATCACAACCAGATGACTTTCTCTTCTTCTTCACAGGCATTTTGAAGACACCACAGGGTTCAATTAATTGGGAGACTCTACAAGGGGGAAAACGCCAAAGGTCACGAGCATAGGCACTAAGGACCAATCCAATACAAACCAATACAATTATAGTGACGTTTCTTACCTATGTATTTTTTGTCACTTTGTCCATCAAGGCCCATCACATTCTACAATAAACAGAAAAGACAAGTCAGCTAACCTATGCCTCTTCTATTGGGATGGGGGGGATGTCGTTTGTTTAATGAAATAAGTTCTAAATATGACCATCACAGCGCCTGAGTGCATGAAGAGCAATCACATTACAATCGTGGACACGGACAATCAAGACATCTGCTTTGAGAACTTACCAGTCTGTTCAGTGGTTATGATACTTTATGAATGTCAACCTGCACACAAATACAGATTTACAGAGGATGAGCAAGAACAATCTCTTAATGACAGTATAAAATCATAAGTCTTACCTTGTGTTTGTACCTTACGAACACAGAAACATTGCTCTATTATAAGGATTATAAATATATCAAAAGCAAGATAAACAAATCAAAAATCGAATAACAGGCATGGTGGTGTTAAAATGGCACATACAATTAGACAGCTAGCTAAAATCATCAACACCAAGAACCATGTATGCCCTGGTAACTCGACAATGTCCCTCGCAAATAAGCATTTGACATAACAGTTTCTTCTGGTGGTTTGATGTACCTTGTTTAACGGATTACACTAACCTACTGCTGCAAATAGAAGCAGTATTGTCTGGCAACCACATTACGTAGCTGGATAGAACTTTATAGTCGAAAGATTTTGTGGAAAATCTTTGTGGAAAAAACATTTTATCTAGCACGTCTCTTTACTAAGCAGAAAAATATTCTCTATGCGCGTCTAAAATCGTCAAAGAAATGATGGTATAATATAGTCTTAATGATTTAGGTTTTTGAACTAACGTTTTAGTGTCACCGGGTCAAAACGCTGATTCGTCTACATCCTAATTAAATCACGAAAACCGTCATCTTTAAATAAGATACACCATAGGATTCCACCGTCATTGTTCCATTGCCATTTATAAATAATAAGCTAATAGTAAATTAAGTTATTTTTGGAAAAACACAGTATTTCTACTTGAATATGCATAACCGAGATCTTTTTCCAGCTTTTTTTATATATCGAAACACGGTTAAACGGTCGCAGCTGAATAACTTTCTGGCCAGTTGAGTTTCCATTATCAGGCTTATTCTATGTGCGATTTCGTTGTCTAAATTTAGTCTGGACCTAACTGAGAGATAGCTAGACCAGCTGCAGAAAGGAAACTCGCTAGTAGCAAGCCACTGATTAAAGACACTTAACGTGTTAAATTAAATTATGTTAATTTAGTAAAGGAAACAGTACGCGACTATACAATCCAAACCTTTAATCCCGGAAAATTGTTTCCTTATTGTACGGGAGGCAAATGAATTCCGCTCCATTCGCTGAACCCTACCTAGACAGTGACTGCCACTTTTCACACACCGGCAATCCAAACTGCTTCCTTCCGGCGCAAATAAAACGTCAAAGAAGGAACTATCGTGACTAAAATAGTACAGCAGTTTATAGAGAAAGTATATACGATCCATAGATTAGACAGAAATTAAATAATTTAAAAGTGAATTCTAATTAATTCATGTTAAAATTATGTTAATATTAAATTATATTAAAAACTAATATTTATACCATAGAAGCCCCGGGAAAACCGGGTCTTCTTAATTCCACACAAATGTGGACATTAATGACGTTTCTTCACTAACAAAAAAATGAACAGTTTACTTTTACAATACGGATTTTAATCAGACATCAGTTAAATAAATTGGGGTAAAATGGTTAGGCCTAAAATCATTAGGGAAGGGACGTATATCGTAAATGAGCATAATCCTCAACAGCTCACACAGATTAATAAAAATCCTGATACTGCCACAGAAAATATAATTTTACTCAATCTTCTGTGTCGTAAATGGGAAGGAAATGAAAGTGCCCGGGGTTAAGGCAATACTGCAATAACCTTTCATCACTTAAATACCTTTGCTGCAGAAAGGAGTGAGAGCAATGTGTAGAATTGTTTTTAATAAGCACACACATTTCTAAGTGTCTAGTTTATTAGGTACACCACCCCGTTCAGAAAAACTCAGACAGTGAGACACCGTGGCTTGCTATATATACCATGCATGAAGGGATTCAGTTACTGTTCGGATAAAGGTACGAATGGGCTAAACAAGTAACCCAAGTGGCTTTGAGTGTGGTATGATCATCAGTGCCAGGCAAAATTGAAGAGGGAAACAACATCCCCAAGTCCAACGAATCCCAGTTCCTGTTGTGTCATGCCAATGGCAGAGTCAGGATTTGATGTAAGCAGCATGATTCCATGGACCCATCCTGCCTGGTGTCAAAAGTATAGGCTGGCGACGGTGGTCCAGGACTATGACCAGTTTACTTGAGTGGCCTGTGGAGTCTCCAGACTTGACCCAATACAGCATCTTTGGAATGAGACGGAACAAGCGGTTCACAGCAAGAATGTACCTTCTGTACAATGTACTTCCTGCAGCTCCCGTGTAAAGCACATGGACCAACCTACCTTTAAAACGTTTCCGACACCTTGCTGAATCCATGCCCAGAAAAATTCTGGCTGTTCTGGAGGTAAAGGGGGGGTCTGACCCAATACTAAATGGGTGTACCTGCCACTGAGTGTGTATATAATTAGGTATTTGTGTGGTTAGACACATTAATCAATTATAGTAGTATATAGTATAACTGAGCAATAGGGTAAATTAACACATGAATGCAAATCATTTGACAGTCTCTTTACAGTACAGTTTTATTTGCCAGAAAATAAATTATACAACTTAAAAAATGAATTCAAAAATAATGCAGTACATCAAAAAAATTCAGCTATACTGCCAGAAATGATAACCATTCAAATACTTTACAGCATTATATTCCCTATGTAGTGGCACACATTCAACTGGTAAATGTTATCAAAGATAAAACCAAGAAGTTCAAGTTTGATCAATACTCAAGGCTACAAATAGTTTATGTTTCAGGCAGGGGAAAAAATGCTGCAAATGAAACCCAATTTGACCTTTGACCAAAATACAACGCTTATAAAATTTATCTGCTTCTCCCAATATTTTATTATGTGAATAATGAAATAGGGCTTGCAGTTCTGTAATTTCTCTGCAACAAATTTATACCTGCAAGTTAAGGATTGATTTATAAAAATGTATATTGTTAACCTCGTCTCTCATAAAAACAACGTCACAAATCCTTTTTGAAAAGAAAATACACAGATTTCAGGAGACAAAGAATAAGGATTTTCCAGCATTAGTTTTGCAGCAAATCAGTCTCTCTTTAGACCAACACTTTTAAATTTATGTTACACTTTCAAAGTTACTATACTGACATAAATTGTAATTGAATATGGCTAAAGATACTCAATATGAATTAAACAAAACCTAATGCCAATAAATTACAAACGTTTATTTAATTTTGCAAATGTGCGTGGCTACAAGAATACATGTTTAAAAAACATCAACAAAAGTTTTACATTGATTTACACCGGTTTGTTGATATATGAAAAAAGGAAGACAAGAATGCAGAATGGAAAATGCCTGATAGATAATGAATCAGAACTATATATCTCATAATAGCGCACACAACTATATCAAACTGGTCGAGCAGATTGAAATTAGTCAAACTCAAATTTTAATCTCAATACGATTACATTTAAAGTGAATCCTGCTAGAGAACAGTGCACTGACTGCGGTTTTCATCCTCTTGTTCCAGTTAGTTACAACATGACTGAACAGTGCAGATCTAAAATAACAAAATAGGAGATGAACTGTCTATTTAAACATTGTGAAACCTATAACAGGTGTGGTTGCAATTCCTCTTGAGCATCAGAAGCGAGATGTGGATGCACAACGCAAAGGTTTTCACTGCTTACAAAAAGAGATGCTTTTTAAAATGCCTGCAGGCACACCATTTAGCAAGAATCAAAAATTAATTCAAAGAAAGAAAGAAAAATACTGCATTCTTTTTAAACCATTAGAAATCCTTGATCCATTCTGTGATCAATTACTGTCTATACTTCAAGGGAAAAATATTCAACATAAGTTTATTGCGTCATACATTTTCTGCATATTTTTTGGCAGGAGTTAAATTTAAGAACACAGGTAAATATCAACTTACTGATGTAAATCAGTGAACATTTTAAACAAAATAAACAGCATATAGGGTAATTTTGCAAGAACTAAGCAATAAGTTCTAACTCTTTGTTATTATTACAGATTACTATGCATTCAGTATTTCTCCACATAGTTATGGGATATCAAAACATGAATTAAAATATGCAGGGGAAAACCCTTGATTGACAGAATGAAGGGAGCACTTCTGCTACCCGGGAAAGCCACAGTGGATCGAGTGACCTGTCCGTTAGCCAGTAATGAATTGGATCGAGTGACCTGTCCGTTAGCCAGTAATGAATTGAGTGAGAAGGCTAAAACCAGGAAAACGAGGCGCTACGGCTCTCCATTTCTATTTGTTATGAGGCACAATGGTCACTCTTCGTCTTTTGTTCTTGGTTTGTTATTGAAATAATAATTTAAAATCATTACACAATCTTGCCTCTCAGCAGCACTACACCAACACTTTGGAAACCCCTGTATGTATCCCCCATGAAATTTGGTGTAGGAGATTACCACCAGTAGGCGGGACAAAAGGCAGGGTCCCAGACAACAGAAGCTCAGTAAAGACAAAGATAAGCTACAAAAAAAGTTTATTTACAATATTAAACAGCCACAATTTAGTTTTGTGTGAGCATAACTAAGCTATCACAAACAAAACTATCAACCAAACAACATTAAATAACAAATCAAGAACAAAGGAATAAACCCAACCACAATATTTTCTTTGCTTTTCTCCCTCACCCAGGACAAACTCAGTTTCCTGGTTTTTATTGATAAATGAAATCCACTGTGGCCTCCTGGGGATGCAGTGCTAGAAATGGCGGCAATTTTCTCCAGCGTTCCTCTCAGCCTACCACAAGTCCAAAAGTATCTAAATATGTGAATTCCAAAAATTCCACTTTAATTGTCTGTGCTGTATATAAAATATCTTAAAAATTCCTTAATAAAAATCTTAGCAGAAGCTTTCTTTTGTTGATGACAAATGTGTAGGTGGCACACAATTATACCACTGGTAAGCGGGGAAAAAAGTATACAGCGGGTGAAATAAGTATTGAACGCGTCAGCATTTTTCTCCGTAAATATATTTCCAAAGGTGCTATTGACATTAAATTTTCACCAGATGTTGGTAACAACCCAAGTAATCCATACATA
>JAOYSI010005822.1:0-13277 GCA_025775065.1 Hiodon alosoides
TGTGTGGACGCTACGCCCCAGGGTGACGCTGTATGTGTGTGGACGCTACGCCCCAGGGTGACGCTGTATGTGTGTGGACGCTACGCCCCAGGGTGACGCTCCTTCTCCTTGAAGTTTGCAGAGCAGCAGGCGTTTGAGCGTAGCCGGCGTTTCCTCCGGCAGCTGGAGATCGGTTTCGGGGAGCACCCCTCTCACTATCACAAGATCGTACAGGCCCTGCAGGGAGGTCCCGGGCTCAGCGCCGCTGACCTGACGGAGGTAAGGGGAGGCGTCTCTCAGCGTGTGGTTCCAGCACAGTCTAAACGGTTTTGGGCCTAGGAGTAAGTCCAATTAAACTTAAACACATGTTGTTGAGTCCGTCTTTAGATCTGTGTTTGTGCTGGATTGATTTCTAGCTGTGTCCCGATTTTATTTTATTTTATTTTATTTTATTTTATTTTATTTTAATGTGGATGAAAGTAAGAGGTGAGCCTTTTTAATGTAAGGCATCTGATTTTAGAGACATCAAAACCACAGAATGGTATAAAATGGTATGTGGTATAAAATGGCATGTGGTATAAAATGGTATGTGGGTTTTCTGTTTTAGTTTGTTTCAGCGTTGGCCAGGTATGTCAACGACAACCGGAACATGTTAATGGGAACCCTATGTGGTTATCGCTGTGATTTGAACTCTCTCTCTCTCTCTCTCTCTCTCCCCCCGCCTCTCTCTCAGATGAAAGCACATGTGACAACGCTTCTCAAAGGCAACACCCATCTGGATAGTGAATTCTGGGCATTTTTTGAAAAACTCCGCTCAGGGCAGACTGAGGGGGAGGGGAGGCCCAGGGGAGGACGTCCTGACGAGGAGGAGCCTGAGACAATAGCTACTGTAACCACCAGGAGGTGGGGAGCCGTCAAGACCAACAAGGTTAGGAGCAGAACCAGAGACCAATCACAAACGTGGCAGCGGTTATCACCGCGCTCTTTATACTCTCGCTCAATGGCATCACCACCGCTGCGTAGGAAGTCTGTAGTTGCCTTTCCCATTGTAAACAACGCTGTTGACGGTATGTGAGGTCTCTCTCAGTCTATTAGTGTCTTAGTGTTTGCGTGGGGTTTATTTACCTTTGCAGAGAAGGTGTGTGTGTGTGTGTGTGTGTGTGTGTGTGTGTGAGTGTCTGTGTGTGTATGTGTGTGTGTGTGTGTTTGTGTGTGTGTGTGCGTGGCTGTGTGTGTGTGTGTGTGTGTGTATGTGTGTGCGTGGCTGTGTGTGTATGTGTGTGCGTGGCTGCGTGTGTGTGTGTGTGCGTGTGTGCGTGTGTGTATGCGTGTGTGTGTGTGTATGCGTGTGTGTGTGTGTGTATGTGTGTGTGTGTGTGTGTGTGTGTGTGCGTGGGGTGATAGCATGATTGCCATTGTAGTCTCAAAGTCACCAGAATAGAATAGTTTTCCCATTGCCCCTGCACTGTGCCTGTGCTTCTAAACTTTTTTTTTTTCCGCACATTGACTCCCCATACATTGGCCTAATAGGAATCAAACTCACAATTAACATGGGTAGGTTTATGCGTTGCTCGAGTCTTTATTACACATTCCGGGCTGCAAGATACACAAAGCCCAAAGCTGATCTTCTGGATTAAAAGACCTCAGAGAAACATCAATTGTCTCTGTAAAACCGCAGAGCTTAATTCCTGTCATTATATTTTTATTACTGGGTAGCTGACATTAAGTTGACTTGATTAATTCCTAAGAACATTTCTACACCTGGAAACAGATCCATCACAGTTATAAAATTCATCGATCCTCATCTCCCTTCAAAGGCCAATAACCATACTATGGTTAAAACAGTATTATTTTAATCAAATCATTTCTTAATCAGATTCTGAATCTTTTGTTTATTATATCTTCAGACTTTCGAGTGTACCTATAATAGAAAAAACAAATCTATTTATTAAGTAGATTATAATTAAAATATTTGTATACATTTTCTTTCCCCGCTATATTTTACTCCCACCTCATACAGTTCACCCTTATTTTTATTTTATTTTTTTAACGGACTCGAAAGGGAGAACAGTAGTTGCTAGGAAACCTTTATTGTGTTCTTTTGGATTCTCATAAAGCATTTGCGTTTTAGCTGATGGACCTGTGCCTTTGGTACCGGGGGATTTACGGAGATTTGAGCAATGAGAGGGGTGCTGGAGAACAGATAAGGAATAAAATCTCAGTTCTTTGTGCAGGTAATAACATGGATTTAAGTTAAGGTAAGGACATGTCATCTAGCTTTATTTCTTTCTCTGTGTGTTTGCCTTCTCCTCTGTGTGTACAAATGAAAGGGTTTTTAATTCCCCAGCAACCATTCAAAAGTTATTCAGTTCCGAGCCATTAACCAGCCTAATGTAAGACCTGCGAGTTTTTTTGTTTTTTTTTAAACTTTATTTATTTATTTAGTTATTTTTGTTTGCAGAATACATTTACATAAATCAGTAATGTAAAAATAAATAGTGAGTTTACAAATCAAAGTGTAGTTAAATCAGGATTTCAATTTTCTACCTCATACCTCAGAGACGCACACAACTGACATCAAACATAAAACATGTCTTCGTTCTGTTTCGATTTTCAGACAATGACACCTTAGATGGATTGACCGAAAATACCACAGGTCTCGTGAACCCCCGCCCCCACCAAAAAAAAACCCAGAGTGAATTATTCACTAACTCTGAGGTGTCACACACATGCTATTGATTCAAAATCACATATTTACCGGGTTCATGGCATTGACAACATCCAGAGAAATCTTAATGAAAATACGATATCTGAACGCGGCCTTTGAAGCACGGACCGGCGACTTAAAAGTGCGGACTGGTGAAACTCTAACTAAAGGGGGATTGGAGAGACAGATGATGACAATGGTCCCGAGGGGATTTGCTGGATTCCGTGGCCCACCGGCAGACAGACATTTGCCAAAGTTGTTTAACCCAAAGCAGAAGCATATTTTCTAAGTCGTTTTCCTGTTTTTTTGGGGGTTTTTTTCTTCTAGCTTCTGGCTGGAAAAGTGCTGGCTGATTTGTTGACAAGAGTGACGTGGATTTTGAAATACTGATTTTACTGTAAACATAATAATATTGCTCTTTAGCATGATAAAATATATAAAATATGTTGTTATAGTTCGATAATATATGGCCTGGGTAATCTTAATTATATATTATATATATATGAATGTAAATGTTTTGATTATTTGCATTTATTTATATATATATATATATATATATATATGTGTGTGTGTGTGTGTGTGTGTGTGTGTTTTGTTTTGTTTTTATTTTAGGTTCAATGCCTACAGTTTCATCAGCAGTTCACCTCTGAACTTTAACAAAAGGAGCTAAATCAATTAAATCAAGTGTGTCTGTGTGGTTTAAAAAAACAACAAAAAAACGGACACTTATTTTGAATGGGCTGTTGAATAGCCGATTTCTTAGCTCTGCAGCCTGGGATGTCAAATGGTATTTCCTGGTTGTGATAGACGGTCCTGACTGATATTCCACCCAACATCAACACCCTCAAGTTAAATTCGCTGTGCTGTCGCCATGCATTATTTGATTAGTGTCATTTCATCTCAGCTTGTGAAAAAAAAAACGAACCGAAATTACGTATCGTTAAGGACCATCTGTTGACGGAGTCGACAACTTCAGACAACTTCAGTAAATGTTGTGTTTTATTTTCTCACTCTGCAGAGGCTGATTTGTTTTTGCGGCGTATGAATGACAGCTAAGTGCATTGTTTGGTCTCTTCAGCTGTGGTAAAGTGAGCTTTTTGCTGTTAAATACACCTGTAAACAAATTACGCTAATTACTGAAAGACTGGATGAGCGTGGCTTAGTAAGGGACACAATTTCTGTTGTAAATGCAAGCTTCTTCCTCATAATAAAATATCTGCTGAGAAACAGCACATCTGAGGGTAACGCCGCTCCTACTACAGTTAAAGAAATAATGCTCCGATTATTTTGCTAAGAGGAACAAAAACACCGGAGGTGGACAAGGAGTCAGGAAATTACAACAAAACAGAAAACACAGCTAACAGTGTCTCCCTGCATCACCACTGAAATAGAAGGGAAAAAAAAGAGCCAGTCTTTCGGTTCAAAAATAGGCATACTAATAGCAATAAGCAGCTGTGTTTTGCAGGCACATTTGATTGATATAAAGCATTTTATCACTCATTTCCTTTTCCCTAATGATGGTCCAATGTTCTGGGAACAGTTCTCTTTCAGAGAACTCTTTTTTTTTCAGAGCTCATAGAGCTTCATAGTTTTTTTTTTGTCCATGTCAGACACACAAGCAGATTGAGCAAGGTCACTCCGGACCACAGGTCACTCTAAACTGGAACATCATAGCGAGAGACGGTAAGCATTCACAGTGTCCTGGGGCAGCAGGCGCGACCGAGACCTTACGGTTGCACGCCGTTTAAAGTGACAAGAGCGTTGGCCTGCTACTCTGGACAAGAGGGTGCACCGGTTTACATTTTCAAGTTTAGACACTTTCAAAACCACCTGAACAGAAAGAGAATAATAAGAAGAATAAGAACAAGGACTTTATCTTACACAAAGGTATCAGCTGTTTTTGCTATTGTGCTTGCATTGTCTACTGTTTATTGTTGTGCAGTCGGGCCGCCTGTTGTTCTGCACGACGTAATTGTCTTCAAAGTTGGAATTCTCCCTCTGCAGTCTTTGTTGAGGACTTCCTACAGGCAGCCTGCGTCAAGTCACACAACCCAACGCCACCACAAACTCCTGAACGAATGCGATGTGAGATGATTCAATCTTGAGAGAAGAAGATTAAAACATAACCCACAGAAAATACCCTACACTTGCGGAGTCTTTCTTAAGAACGACTTTCCCAGATAGCAGATGGAGTCATACATAAACAGACGTTCTTCGCGTTTGCTCTTCTGACACGATACCATACGCTCAAATACACGGAGGTCCGAAGGGGGGCTGCTGGTGAAGGAACAGCGGTCGCGTGGTTTCAGGCACTTTCCTCAGATATTACAAGAACGGTTCGCTAGAATGGTGACTGGAAATCAGCTCAATGCCCGCCGTCTACCCCAGGGTTTCTGCAAATAATCGCGGGGGTCAATCGCGGGGCGGATCAGGGTTCACAGTGTCAGCGCACCGATTATAAATGATACACTTCCACAGACCGGTGGCCACTGAAATATCGGATGGGGCTGTCACTTTCAATGACAAGCTTATGTTAAAATCAAGACATGTGGGATATGATGGATGTCACACCTCTCCTGTTTATTAGGAATGGCCAATTCGCCATCATTCATAAATGTTCTGAAAAAGCTCTTTCTGAAAAATCCCCTCCGTCGGTATCGCAAATGAGGGCGTTTGGAGCCGTCTCTTTCGGGACATAGTGTTTCGACTGTGGAACTCCACGACAGTCAGAAGGTGACGATAAACAGTGAATTATCACCTGCAGACACATTTTTTATTGCAAAACAAAATCAATTGAGCCATCTCCAAAATGGATACCCAGCCACGACTTGCCAAGTGTCCATTTTGTGCATCGTAAAAAGCTGCAATGCCCAGCTGTTAGATTACAATGAATTCTAAATGAATACAGTCTGTCAGTCTAGTTGAATTAATCCACCAATACTTAACTCTTGGACCACATGGGACACGTTTTAGCCCCACTTCTAAAGCTCAGGGGCATTTATTTATCTTTTCAGAACATAAATGAGTCAGGGGGCCATACATGTATGTTGCACTGTAAGGACATGCATGTGATGTGATCTCCTAACGACTCAAACATCGAATGCCTTGCTACATCCAAAATTAAAGGATTTGGAATCATCAGTGTGAACAAAGCTGCTGGCTAGCGCTCTAATTCACCCCGAGCCAATCCTAGCCGTACACTACTATCCTGCCATTACCAGTACCTCCTACACAGTTTCTATCGAAATTAAACAGTCAAGTATGTGTACATTTTAATCACCGCATGTCAGTATTAATGTGTAACTTTTAAGAGTTATAACCTGACATCTTGCATGAAGAGAGATTGACAGGGGGCAGATGGGAGGAGCCAAGGTTAGTGATGCCACAATACAGTTATACATTTAACTTAACTGCACCAGTCAAAGCTGTCTAGTAACTGTTTTTAATAACATTATACCTGCTTCAGAACATACATATTTTCTCATTTGAAATCATGTGGGCTTCGTTGAATGCACTTATCAGTCAGGGTCCAGCCATTGTGTTACCTGAAATGCTTCATATCCCGCTGAAAGTATGCATATTGTATAACTTGAAGATGGAATGGCTCTGAAAGCACCTTTTACCATACCTGTACACTATTCTCACTATATATTCTGCTAGGCGAATCAAACTTTATAATGCTTTGAATTTTCACGCGTAAGCGTTCACACGTAAGCTTGCAACGGCACAATCTCTTATTAATCGTTCACAGGTTCATCGGTTCGTAATCAAGCAGCAAACGTAATTCCCTCTAACTGCGACATGCAATTATCGCAAAACAAACGGGGAAAAAAATGCATCAGAATCAGAGACGGAAAATGGCTGGTAAGATGGCTGGTTATGGTTTTAGGTTGTGGAGAGGCCTATGAACCGTGGGGAATGCGCTCACGCCACGCGTGATGAGACCCGTGAGGCCTAAATTATTTTAGAGCATGGTACCTCTCTCGTTGTGATTGGCGGCGTGGCGGGGGCCTGCGGTGAACCTGAAGTGGGGCTGAACGCCCTAAACGAATGCAGACGTGATGGAGGGTATGCTGCAGTGATTGATCTCCGTAGGACCCCGTGTATAAAACGATCCCCCCTCCAGAGAGAGGCGGAGGGAGACCGCATGTGAACCTCTGGGTTTTGCCTTGGGGTGTCCATTTCCGAGTTCACATTTATCTCACCTGCTTTCCTGTGAAAAGAACTCCCGGGTATAACGCATCTCTACAAAATAAAAGTACGCCTCAAACGGCATGTGATACGGGTGTGCGTTGCGCTGGGCCAGTCCGGGCCTTTTCAAGCCTAACTGCAACTCACCATATGAAAACAGGAGGGGAATGTGTATCTCAAAAAACGGTATAACACAGCTTTTTTATTAATGTTTATAACAGGGTTAACTGCAGGGTTATTCATGTTAATAAAAACCTTACTCCCCGGGGCAACTGTAAGCGATTCAACTTTTTCCTCTATCGTCCTAAAAAACACTTCTGTTTTGATGTTGTTTCCTTAATGTCCTCAATACCATTTTTTCCCCCTGTTTCCTTAAAGGTTTTATTTCCTGGATACAGTATATACAGTTTTACCACACTGTTTTAGGGAGAGAAATAAAATATCTGCATAATCATTTTAATTATATTCTCCTCAGCCAAGTAACAATAATCGCAGACGAACGTCAAACTGGCTGTATATCAGGATTAGTTAAATCATGATCTATGAAACTGTGCTGCTGTTAAGGCATAATAAGACAGACGTGTCCTAATAAAATTTCATCCTTTACTCCTAATCCTTCTACAAACTCAGGTTTCTCTCTACCCTAATGAATGGAACATAGGTTCAAAAACCTGTCTTCTCTTCCTCTCCCCTGGTCGGATAGTATTTTCAGCTAATTAGGAATCAGTCCTTAATGAAGTCCAAGGCAGGCATATGAAGGCTTTGCAGGCAGTCTGTGTAATTGTGTGGAACCGATAAGGTAATGCCCACTGTCCAGTCTGGGGTCAGATACTGATTAATCAGTTAGGATCGGATATGTAAGACTACGTGGGTAAACCATCTTACTGTTTAGGACTATTACAGTTATGCAATTTGTTATGGCTATGTTTGATAATGATAATAAACTTTGGCTTTGTGGTGAACAGTAGGCAGTTTCATTACTGACATTTAAATACTCTGCCCTGTGTTTTTCAGCTAACTCATAGCATGTTTGGTTACAATACGTAAGCTGATTAGAGAGAGGACAGGATCAAAAGGCAAAGGCCAGCTTCCTGTCCACGCTTCCTGTCCACGCTTCCTGTCCACGCTTCCTGTCCACAAAGGCGAGAGCCACGTTCTTGATGAAGGCGGAGCGTATCAGGGTTCACAGTGTCAGCGCACCGATTATAAATGATACACTTTCACAGACCGGTGGCCACTGAAATATTGGATGGGACTGTCACTTTCAATGACAAGCTTATGTTAAAATCAAGACATGTGGGATATGATGGATGTCACACCTCTCCTATTTATTAGGAATGGCCAATTCGCCGTCATCAATCACACAGCATATAATAAAATTGTACAATACTTCTGGATCCTGGTCTGGGGTGAAAACACAATATAAATTACTTCAGAAGTGAACTGCACTTTATTTCCTTAATTAGATTTCAGACAGGTCAGAGAAAAAGGGCTCAAAGGAGACCTCTTTGCATAATGCAAAGAGATTATAGCACTGTCGAGAGACTCGTGTCAATAAACAGCACTTAGGTTTATAGAATGTAATGAAATGGTTAAAAAAGCAGTATATGAGACACGCTTATCCGATTATTGTAATACCATTCGCTAAACCATTCAATGAGGACAACTTGCACTTCAATAATGAGGAATTGGAAAAGGATGTGTGCCCAAAAGGTTGAGTTAGAAAACAAAACACATGTTGCCACCTCTCCACTGCTTGATGATGGAAGTTCACATCTCCACTACATCTTTTTTTTGCAAATTACACATCTGCTTGATCATCTCCATGCACGCTCCCACGCACTTGTGAGTATTTTTAAGTGCTTTTGGTAACATTTTTTTACAGCACCGATGTTTTTTTTTCTTTCTACGTCCTGCGTTGAGGAACATGTGGCCACCCTCAAAAGGTCCCAACCTTGGTTCCCACCTCAGTTCCAAATGCAGTTTTGTACGTTGAATTGATTAATTGCTTGTTAAGGACAATCGAGTGTCTCTCCGGAGTGACTAAGCGTCCGCTCTCAAAGGGCAGCAGCGCGCAATTGAAATTCAGCGCCTGTGAAGCGGTTGGCCTAGCCGGGTAACTGGAGAGCAGAACACTGAGGGGCTAAACAAAATTGACAACACCTGCCACAGTTATTTCTGTGTATTAGAGGGGAAAAAAGCCCTCAAAACAATTTGCAGGGCTGGTACAGGGATATTGGCCAGGGCTATCCGCTTTGTTTCAAATAATTTGGGAGGAACGCCACAACCTTTACAGAATACAAATGTAATCTATCTTTGTTATGATCTCACTTCCATCATATTGTCAAGCCCTCACAAACATCATTGATAAACATATTTTCATTGATTTTTTATTTGTTTTTTGTTTTGTTTTCATACGTGCGTAGAATGTGGAATGATAATTAAAAGCGTCCGATTTTTAATTCACACTCTTTTCACCCACACTCCCTCCTTGTACAATGACGGGGGAGGGAAGAATTCTTTGGGACTGCCATTGAATGAGTCAAGTTACCTTACATTGTTTAAGAGAGGTGGGGTGGAGAAAAAGGATCACTCATTCATTAACAAGCAAGCTGCCATCTGCTGAGTCTAAACAGGGGTGTCTCTGTTCTAGCAGAGGGGAGCAACTCCTGAAGAGGGACCCCCCGCCCCGTCAGGACACCTACACACAACAAAGACATTATTGTCCGAGGCCAGACGTCCGCTCACAAGCTTGTCCCCCCCCCCCCCAAATCTGCATCAGAATCCAGCACTTTCATTGGGCTTACAATCGCACCCTGGACAGTTACAGTTAACCACTGAACGGTCTTAATCAAAAGTGAAATGAATTACACTCAATACAAAAACGTGACATAGCGAAGACAAAGAAAGCTTTGGGAATATATCACTAACAAAAAACACTGCCGCACTCTGGCCCACTTTGCTACCACACACACAATGTCAGAGAGGGTGTAGGGCAGAAAGGGGGAAGGACATATCAAACTGAATCTAACCAGTGGCAAAAACTTCTACATTACTAAAAGTAGTTTAAGTTGTTATTCATTAGTCAGTCAAATGTGTGACCCATCAAAAACACCATACCTCAAAAACTGAACCTGCCTCCATCACTTGAGTGTATTAACTGTTGCAATCTTAATAATCTCGCTATATTTCTTTTATAAAAATCCGTTCCTTTTTCATCACCCATGTGTTTCACGTAGTTTTCATCAGGTGCTACTGCGAACATCGCTGTGCTGGTTGGCAGGTTCAAGAGTCAGCAGGTGAAATGAGGTAAGCAAGGTTATGAGACGCTCAGATCCTTCTGAAACGGGAGAGATCGCAGTCACGTGAACACGATCTGAGCCCACATCTATTCAAATAAAGCGATCCGGAGTTCAGTGTATTCAGCGGAGGACTTCTTCCCTGTTCTATTATCTCTGAAGGTCACATTTCATTTGTTTGCTGAGAGAGCCAGCTTTTGTTCACCAGAGTCCGTCAAGGGCCACATTCTTCTCATAAAAAAAATGTAAGTTAAAGGCAAAGAAAAAATTGGCTTGCTGCTCTGCAGAAATTAGTTGGGGCTTTTTAAATTCACCAACAGAAGGCGTTTTTACACAGTTTATTTTTTCTTACTCAATATTCGCTCTTTACTCTACTGAAGGCGCAATTGGACAGGCTATCTAGGTGCCGAACTGGGGAAGTAATCCAATGTTCTGTAAATTCTTTTAAATGTGGTTTTAAAAAACAGCAGGTAAGGAGTTTAAGACACTCCCTGTGTAATGAATGGTAAATCTGGCTTGAATGTAATTTTGCGGTGGGATCATGTTCTGAAGCCCGTTGCATTCTCTCTGAGGAGATTTGGTTTAGAGTTACATCCTCTTATTGTAAAACTTAAAAACTCCACTAGTGTAGTCTCTCAACATGTATTGGTACACTTCACTGCTAAGTAATGGCTGACAGATTCACTGGGTATAACGGTTTATATCACTGTAGGTACATTTACATTTGACACTCTGCCAGTTAGGGATGGACCGGTGACATGAGATTCTTTCTGGAATAGAAAGGTTTATGTGGGGAGTAATTACCTGGGCTATATAGCCACCCACATTCCTATCTGTGCACAGTTCATCAGGACATTATGTCATGCAAAAATGCATGTAAAGCTGAGATAGATTTATCATAGAATTCTGCAGCAGTGTCAGTAAAAACATTTTTTTTAAAGCAATTGTTTGTAACATATTTTTCACCACGGGGGTCAAACCTAACCTACATTTAGGTTATAGGTGGCTGCTCCCTCAACAATAGTCATCGGTTTTAATGATCCAGTAAAAGCTTTTGTTCAAAGTAGCCACTTTTAAGTTTTGGAAGAAAAAAATAAAAAAATAAGGAAGGAAAATGTTGGCAAGGCAATTTGTGAATAGGCGAGAAAATGGGAAGGAAAAAAAAAGTTGCCTGCAACTTTTCCTTTTTTTTTTTTTTAACTCTAAAGAGAAATTGGCAATTTCCATTTGGCATTTAACATTGACCACTTAACAGGAATAACTCGTCCTGTCCAACAGAACAGTTTACAATATGTAGAAAATAATTTAGCTAGAGCGGTCCATTCTAACATTAACATGTTATAGTCTGAATTATATTATATCATTTTTCTCATTAACCTTAATATTTTCAAGTTAGACTAGAGCAACTTTCGCCACTGTTAATTTCACTAGCTAGCAGGGCTAGGGTCAATGTGTTGATAAATTCAAGTTCAATTCAATAATTGTATTTTGAATTGAAGAATTGCAATTTGAATTGGAATGAATTGAAATGGAATTTTATAATGAATAATCATATTATAATCATGAATGTAATTATTTTTAAAACAGTACCAACTCTTTTTTTTTTTCTTACTTTGTTTTCAACCAACATCATTTAATCAACATTGTTACATTTAACCATCGCCAAGTTTTCATCAAAATGTTTTATGACTAAACCGCCCAAATATCTTGCCTACACGCGATGAAAATGCGGGGGCAGATAATGCAGGCAGGACAAGGTACTTGTAGGCAACTTGAGCTAAATAAGGAAGCTGCTTTGGTCTTCCATCCAGTATGCCAGTGCACTGGTCTCCTCTGAACAGCATGGTAAGCTCAAGTAAGCTTGGATTTCAGGAATTATTAGTGGGGCTGTGGACAGGCCGCTCATTGTTTTCTTCATTGGTGGGGCTGGCTGAGGAAATCGTTGCCATAGCAGTCATTTTGAGAGAGAGAAAGAGAGAGAGTGCTGACCTTGTCAGTAAACATATCCTTTATGCCGTCTCTCTCTTCACCCATGCACCAGTCCAATCTGAAACGTGGGTCAAGGGTGACGGCCATCTGGTCACCGCCAGCTTTCCGTTGCAGATTAGCCCTTAAGTTGGCCAAAGCATGAGGGAGACCCCGACCACAAGCTATGACATAACTGGCTGTGACTACCTCATCAGCCTGACATTTATCAGTGACTTCCTTAAAGGGCTCCAGCGCTTCAGAGAGTTCTCGCAGGAGGTTTCCCTTCACACGGTGTTAACTGCAAGCAGGACGTGAAGCTCCAACAAAACCTCTGCAGGACGGATCTATTATCCTTGGCTGGTTATTCCACCTGCCAGCATTTGCAAGCTGCAGTTTGAATTGTCCTTGGGATCTCATGGGCTTTGGGTGATTTGGGCCAAAATAACCTTTGCCGCCAATATCTGTCTGCCCGATCTATGGCATCACGGGCAACAAGTTGGACAGTGTGAGCATAGCATGGACTCCAGATGAGTGGGAAATAATCTATACCGTCACTTACATTTACCGCTCCCAGCCAAGGTCAGTTGCCTCATTCTCATCAGTTTCACTACCTTGTTCCTCTACTGGTGGGAATAAAACGAACACCTTTATGTTAACATTATCAGTCACTATCACCAATACCTTGTTTTCTATATTTCTGGATTCTAAAGATGTTTTCTGCAGCATTGTTACTTTTGAAACCTTCACTAGAGTGTATGACAGGTTGAAATAAAATCACAAAAGGTATACGAAACCAAAATGGCCTAATATCCCTCCTTGACCAGAAGTCTATAATAAGACAGATGTCTTCAGCCAGTTGCATTTGAACTCTTTGACTCTGGCAGTGCACTGAGAAATAAGCGTCTGGCTCACGTGTTTCCTACTGAGCATGCTGAAACGTGAAATGCTGGATTACATCAATCAGTCAATCATTTTTTTCAGTCTGGGCCTGGGCACTCAGAGAGCTGGACGGGGGAAGTCAGCTAGTGATGGTGCGACAGCAGGAACGGTTACCGCCAGACATTTATCGAAATAGCCGCAGTCGTTCATCTGTCACCATCATCCTATTGACTATATACAAGGTTAAATATATA
>JAOYSI010005823.1:1791-13276 GCA_025775065.1 Hiodon alosoides
CAGTGAGAATAGTGTCTTCTACACTAGTGAGAATAGTGTCCATGCTCCATTCTGCAGCAGTGAGAATAGTGTCTTCTGCACTAGTGAGAATAGTGTCCATGCTCCATTCTACAGCAGTGAGAATAGTGTCTTCTACACCAGTGAGAATAGTGTCCATGCTCCATTCTGCAGCAGTGAGAATAGTGTCTTCTACACTAGTGAGAATAGTGTCCATGCTCCATTCTACAGCAGTGAGAATAGTGTCCATGCTCCATTCTACAGCAGTGAGAATAATGTCTTCTACACTAGTGAGAATAGTGTCCATGCTCCATTCTACAGCATTGAGAATAGTGTCTTCTACACCAGTGAGAATAGTGTCCATGCTCCGTTCTACACCAGTGAGAATAATGTCTTCTACACCAGTGAGAATAGTGTCCATGCTCCGTTCTACACCAGTGAGAATAATGTCCTGCAAATTTCCTGCAGATGTTTCTGCAAATAATTTAAAACGTATTTTAAATCCAGACTCTTTTTATTTTGTATTTCCTCTATTCATTAGGGTTTGCGTGCCTATGGCCGCGCGTGACTGATTCATACATCGACTCACTTGTGTCTCTAGGTGCGACTCTGGATACAAGGGCCCGCAGTGTGACGAGACCCAGGACTTCAACATCCTGTACGTGGTTCCCAGCGGGCAGAAGCTTCACTATGTTCTGATCGCCGCCATCATCGGCGCCGTGCAGATTGCCATCATCGTCGCCGTGGTGATGTGCATCACAAGGTAGGCGGGAAACTCATGAGTAGTGCGTGGTGAAGAGAGCCCACTCCTGTTGCGTACTCCATTCACAACAAAGTGGCTAGGACCAGCAGGATAGCTGAGGTACAATATGGGTATATCTCTTGGGTATTTATGAATTAATGCTCCTGTGTTAAAAAATATCCCATCTTGGCTGGATGCCCTTGCTTGTTTGTGCGAGAGCTTATTATACTGATAGAGTTGGATGGTCATGAGATTCTCTAGCCTCTAAAAGAGAGAATTCATGTTTTGTGATAAAGATTGTTTATACTAGTACTCACAGTACAGTGACAGTATAATTGGTACGTCTGAACGGTTTTAATTACATTTATAATCAGATACGAAGCATGTTCTGAATTTAGCCTGTAAGCAGACTAGTGATATAACCCCAGATTGGAGGCTCATGGGGGTTAACGAAGGTCTGTTTATACAGCCCATTAATGGGATATTAAAGGAAGAGTACCTACCCTGCAAACGTCTGTCGTCTTTGTTGCCCTTTTGGGGCCGTTTGCAACAGTTTTGCTGGGTATGTTACTAACTAGGAAGGCGTTACTTCTGAATACTTTACTGTAGCACACCGACGTGCTTAGCTGGGAAATAATCGCAAAACAACACTTCCGGGTTCTCCGGCTTTCTTGCCGGTCCTTTATTTCGTTTCTTATAAACAAACCAAAACGCTCTTCAGGGATCCCCCTCACGGGTTCACCCCAAACTAAACAAACTAAAATAACAAACCAACAGAAACCCGCAGATCAATTTAACTCACGAAGGCGCTGTCGGCACTCCCCCTTTCCGGCGCCGACCCGCTTCTTCTCAGTATTCCGGCTCCGTTAGCCTCTGCTGGTTGTGCCATCCTTTTCTCGCCCGGCTCCTCTCCAGACTTCCAGCCCCTACTGAGGGATCGCAGGCTGTTAAATTATGTTCATAATTACCGCAGTTCTCAGCCGGTGCTGGTGGGCATGCCCGAACCTCTCCTGACGTGTTCTTGAGACGGACGCGTGGCACAGTTACTAACTAGGAAGACGTTACTTATGAATACGTTACTAACTGGGAACACGTTACTTCTGAATACATTACTAACTAGGAAGACGTTACTTCTGAATACATTACTAACTAGGAAGACGTTACTTATGAATACGTTACTAACTAGGAAGACGTTACTGTAGCACGCCGACCTGCTAGGAATAATCGGCAAACAATACTTCCTGTTCTCCGGCTGTTTTGCCGGAGATTTATTTGCAACGAAAAGAAATGAACAAAACCTCTTTGGGGGTCGCTCATGTTACTTTCAACTACCTGACTGGACAGCTATAAGCTTGAGCACCTGCAGATGGCTGAGGAACAGAGCAGACTTCAGGTTCTGGTCCCCAGATGGGCAGTACTAACCTTTGCTTAGGAAAAGGGGCATACACTGAATTTCTGCTGTGTTATAACAGAAACTCTGTAATAAGTCTTCTTAAAAAGCACAAATACAGGCACTTTGAGGTTTCTCCAGTTCATATAAACTTCTGACTACTCTTCCTGACATCTAAATAAAAATATAATGATTATTACCAGACGGGTGCTGCACGGGGTGGCAAGGGTCAGTGGTTAATGCATTTTCTCTCTTTTGTAGTCCATTTTGTAGTCATTTTGGGGGTAATTTCCAAATGTCTCAAAGACTCAGCTTCATTCTCTTTGATTACTCATTCAGTGTGCAATGCAGTTACATGAAAGGGCACACACTTGGGAAAAGGAAAGAGGCTTCTCATCCAAAACTTCTTTCTTGTTCAAAGTTCCTTCATCAGCTAAGGACACTGCAGGGAAGCGCCACGTTAAAATGTGTTCTTACCAATACAAACGACCTAGAAAATACTGTTTTTTTTAACCATCAATCCAGGATCATTTCCTATTGCCACAATTAAAGTATCAAGTATGGTTGATGTCAAATATATTTTCCATAAAACAATTTAGTTTAATCGTGTATATGCGGTAGAGACTTTCAATGCATGGATGGATGCCAAGTGTCAACAAGTTTCTGGGGTCGAGGCAAAACTACTGTGAAACGAGACAGGAGTCATAGAATTGAATTTGTGGATGAAGTAAAAGCCACTCTTTGTGGTTCATTAATGAGCAGTGAAATCAGCCCCCTGGCTCGGTTGGGTAGCTTTGCTTCAGCTGAAGACTAATGGCGCTTTACGTTAAGTTTAAGTACGGTGGCGTGAGTCACGTACATTTCCTCGCCGCCACACCCTGGAAACATTGGCTCATTTCATTTTGTCAAGAACCTTAAAATGGACCTGTTTTTTTTTACCAAACATCCTGGCGTTCGCCTGGCTTTCGGCTCTCGTTAATTGGACTGCATTATGATGCGTTGCTAAATGATCGAACCCGTGGAATGTTCGAGTAATCGTGTGTCATCATCTCATGACTCTGTCCAAAAATTCTGTGATGAGAAACGATGACACGGCCCGTATTCTAATTCTGTGGGCGGCAATTAGTGTGTCAAGTACCGCGGGTCTCGGTTAAAGCTCATTATTTCAAAGCTTTTACTTTGAAGTTTAAGGAAAAATGCCATCAAACTCCGAACCCCCTTCCTAATTCAACCAGCCTGATGATGGGGAAAGCAATGAACTAAAGAATGATCTAAGGAACAGACCGTCTTATCATTGCCAGTGTTACTTTCTGGAACACAACAGTTCAATGTACTATGCAAATGAACCTTTAATGACAGCAGATCAAACCTGGATGGTAAGAGTCAGTTAAGCCTTTTTTAATGTCGTCAAGTGGCAACATGTGATGGGGGGGGGGGTGTGATAAATGCTTTAATTTGTATATAATTAATTATAATTTTATAATTTCTTTTTCTTTTTTTATAGAAAATGTCCCAAAAACAACAGAGCACGCCGGCAAAAGCACAACCTCGGACATTTCACGTCAGACACTTCCTCCAGGATGGTATAGTTTGTGCTTTTGATAAATTTTCTTACCATGCGGAATACCTTTTTTTAATGATTATGATTATTATTTTATTTTTTTTTATTTTTTTTGTTACATTCTTTTCTGAAAACAAACAAAAAAGAAGAACAAAGATATTTATTTCAGGGGCCTTATTTTTTTCGTTTCACTCACGGACGTTCAATGTGTTTGCCGCTGGCAGTACAAGAGATTTTTTCAACAGCTACTGACTGTTCAGAAGAGACCGACAACGCAGTCACTTTTTATTATTTCATTTTCTCCTTTTCTCTTATTCTGTTCTGACGCCTCGTTTGGAGATGGTAGCTTCGAAACGCATTGCTTGAATCCCATGGTAATGATATGGACTTCTGCTTCTTACGGAATGTACTATTTATTGGGAACAGTCATTTTGAGAAAAAAGAAAAAAAAAACTTCACAATGTTTTTTTTTGTTTGTTTTGTTTTGTGAGTTTCTTTCTTTTTTTGTTGCAATTGATGTCCAGCTGAACACCAAATGCAGTTTTAAATGGATAAGGCATTAGCCATTGAGTTTGAGACGTTTACAGCTATTCTTTAATGTGTAATCCAATGAATAGAACATACTGTGTTTGAATAGTTAACATTTTTTTTAACTGTAGCTTTTTTTTTCTTTTTTTTGCTATAATGTTGTTATTATGACTATTATTTTTTTAGAAACTGCATATCGCATGACTTGTGAAACTGTGTTTTGTGGCGTAGTTTTGACTTAACTTAAATGCTGTACTGTATGTTACCGGACATGTTGTAGCTTCCATCTGGGCACTACTGTTACCATTGTTCCAGCCCGGTTTCAACATTTGAACAAGCCTTGATGTATGATTTATCACAGCTATCCACCATGTGACTCTTGGTGTTGACAGACAGGAGGACTGTGCGAAACAGAAAAGACTTTGTTTAAGGACAAAAAATAAAGGATTGTGAGGGGATACTCTCTCTATATTCTCTTGGTCAAGATTTTACACTAACCATGTGGTCTCCTTAAACTGTATTGTACCGAGGCAGAAGGAGAACTGGGGGATATGTCTTTTACTTGTTTTTCATTTTGGCCCATTAATCTTTTAACTGTCACTGAAGTGGACAACAAAGAGGAAATACAAACGATTATTAATGAAAATTAATGAGTACAATAAAGGACAACACGGTCAAATACAGCCTGTCGGAGATTTTAATGACGTATCTGTTGACAAACAACAAAAAAAAACTTTTACACTGTATTTGGCTTTGTGGTCATTGAACCCCACGGGCAATTTTTTTGTAATGACCGCAATGGTTAACTTTTGCAACTGTAAGCATACATCAACCGAGATTATAATACAACAGTGTCCGCCCTGAACTGACAGGTAAAGGGTTAATGTGTTATCGGTTGGTTGGGGCCGCAGGTGAAGGTCTGTGTCTGAGCTCATCTGGGTGTAGTTTGTTGAAAAGTAGCAATCTACTTGTTGTTATCCATCAAGCGGTGACGCTTAAAATGTAAGTAGAATGTGTTTGTTTGACGTCATTGATATTCTGCATGTAGGACTTTATAGTCAACCATTTTTGTCCCAAACAAGAAATAAAAATGAATTTTTTAATGTATTTCGTGCCTCTGGGTATGTTGTTAACATACCGGGGAAGATCGGTCTCTGGTGTTTAATTAGATTGTGCGGTGTCATACGTTCCCAAAGCCCGTCTTTCATTGGCTGTTATTTATCCTTTTACGTAAATAAAGAAAAAAGTCATTTGAGCATATCCATAGACCCTTTGAGCAAATTTCAAACTGCCTTTTGCCAACTGTCATTCAACACCGTTTCAAGGCCATGCAGGAAATGGGCGGGGTGCGCTTCGCCAAGCCTTCAAGAATTTATCCTAAATGAGTTTTATTGTATTTGAGAAAATGACAGCTCAAATGCATGCTTTTGGCATCACTTAACTTCCACGTAATAAATTTTGCCCACTTGCTTATTCATGGCATTAAACATTATGTCCGGGAATCACATCCAGGCACGCTGAAATTGGTTTGTTGACGTAATGAATACAAATGGCAGAATAAAGCAGTGCATTTGCATGGGTGTGGTTCACTACGAGAAACCCCTGTGAGCCCAGGAAGCTCGATGCTCAGTCTTTTCATTATGATAAATCATGAGCTGATCCCCTCAATGAACCATGTCTTCTGTTTTATTACACTCACGTCAGCGGGGAATATCGAAATTTACATGAAACCCAGTACGGGCCTACTTGCAGTGGCATTGAGTTCTGCAGCAGACACTCCGCAGTTAGCTTTTATTACTTACTATTTTTATTTGGAACAAACCTTAAAACGGCCACATAAATAGTTTATCGATGGTCTAAACCGCCTTAGAGCAACATTAAATACACAGTCTGCTTTTATAGTTGGAGATACTCATTTTGGGACTTAATGTTTATATGAAAATGGGTCTCATAAAATTTTTATAACTTTTTCCGCGGGGACTGGTCACCAAATCGAAATGTCAATTTTTCTTTCCCTTATCCAGCTTTCTTAGACAATTGGCTAGACTATTGTTTGTCAATAGAAGTTATTCCTTTATTATTAGTTAATGTCTATTTTACATTTAGAACGTATTGCTTTGTTTGTTTTTCCCTTAGTGACCTCACTTTCCTAGCATAGAAAGTTCATTTTAACCTCTTATTTTTTCTTTTTTATGAAACGGAGTGACCGCATGCGTCTCAGAATGCGCTACACCCATTGCTGCTGAAGTTGAAGCCCAGCACTGAGGGCGGCCATTTTGGAGGGATTTATCCCGTTAATTCCATTCTAAAAACAATGCGGCAATTAAAACCGAGGGGTTTTAAAGCGCTCGTAATTGCTGATCATTCGCTAATGTCTTTATGGATAAGAGTCTCCCGGGACAAGAATGAGATTGATCCTGGCTTTCATGCACCACCCCTTGATGTACAGAGAGCCGTTTGCATTACAGTTCACAAAGGCACCTTCACAATTACGCGCCAATCTGCATCCCCGGCCAAAACAACCCGTTTTCTATGTATCCCCCCCCTCCGCAATACTGTGACCATTTATATATCTTTGTGGAATGCTGTTTATCTACTTTGTACTCATTAGTAGGCTCTCTAACACCTTTTTATCTCCCTGAATAGGAAACAAGCTTAAATGTTCCATTAAAGCACTCTGCTGGGAGCAAAGGATGAAAAAATAAATCACTCGTCGTAGAATATTTTGATTTATTATACACAATAACAAAACCAAAAAAAAAAGGTGTCACAGAGGTGGCTAGGATTATCGTAGATCTGCTAAAATAAATGTTTTTTTTTTTCCGTTCTTTTTGAACACTTTTCCTCAATTTAACAGTCATTAATAGTTAAGGGGGTGGTGTGGGGGGGGAGTCTGTTTAAATTTGATCTAAAAAGATACGTGCCTCTGCAGGATCTTCTGTGACAGGCAATGAATTAGGTGACCTTCAGACGTACCACGTGACTTCCCACCAGGGAGCCCCTTCCCAGGCGCTGGTTGAGCGTGAATCCCCGGCTGATTTTGTGGCCTCTGTTGCCTTTGCACCCTGACGCCGTTGCACCCCTGGGCAGCAGAGTCGTGCGCGGGTTTATGCCTGCTGCATCTCCCCACGGGCCCCAACACACCCTCCCGTGACGATCTCCCTCGCTTGTTTTTCTCCGATCCGCAGAGCAAAGTATGAGTAGGTTCGCTCGTTAATTGTAATTTGAATCTAATTAAAAACTGCTCGTCTGCAGAAGACGGATCGGGAGCAGGGGTCAGCGCCTCTCTACATGAAAATAAACCGGAGAGTCGAGTGGTATTCGGAGTGCTATGGCTGGGAGTGGGCGGGGGGGGTTGATGTAAATGAGAGACGTTTGCCCTCTCCTGTGTAATTATAGACAGGGCCGGGGGGCCGGCAACAGCAGCTGCTGGCTTCGGGTGACAGGATTCGGCAGGCCCCCTCGGGGAAGTGACTACCTGCTCCTCAAAGCAGTACTGGCAGCAGTAAAAATGCCCCCCCGTGAGCCAAGACAGAACAAGGCCTACTGAACGCTCCCACCCTCAGCTCACCCCGCCCCCGGGGGCATTCTCAGAAAGTCCCTGTGATGACATTTACCTTTTTCATTTGCGCTTAAAGCCCTATCTTTTCATTGGTAATTGGGCTTTAGAGAATTAGTGTGATGGCACTGCTGAAAACCACTCCACTCGAAATAAAACCGTACATTTGAGTAAATATCTCATTACATCAGAATATCCTATCAGCCAAGTAATGGCTGGGCCTGAATGAGACGAGCTTCCAAACAGCTGATAAAAAACACAGATGCAGGACACATAACACAAAAAATACATTGTCTGAACCCAGATTATCAGATAGGACAGTGTCTGTCGGAAGATTTTTTCGGGGCTACCTTTTCTACTGTCTATCTTACCCTCCTTGTACTTACATCTCCGCTACTGAAGATATTTTTAACAGCAGGGTCTGAGAAATATGCTTTTTTAGCTTACATCAGTCAACAAGCGGATAATTACTGAATGTATTCCAATTGCGGTATAACTAATGTAGGGGCCAGAGTGATTCAGCAGCTGCCATTGGAACAGCAGAACTCTTAACTCCTTCCTGAGGATATTACACATGTGTGCGTATGTTTGAAGGAGGACCCTTGTCTAGTTTCCGATAAGACATAGTTTCGGTTTCGTCGCTGGGGATTCTCCGCGCATTGATTTTCCTCTGTGTGATCCCTTCCGCTTGGCATCGTCAAGGCTCCAGGGCCGCATGCTATTTACCCCCTACATGTGGCCCTTTGTGTCACGTGCCTGTGACCAGTGGGGCCTAGCTAACAGCTTCCTATTACAGAGAATGAACTCCGAGCCTGCTCAGCGCCAAGTCACCAGCAGTTCAGTGCTTTCTGGAGACGAGAGCACGGAAAAGAAATAACTCAAATACAACAAAGAGTGTCTGCGGCCCTGATAAACCCTCTCTCGGCGGTCAAACGATTAAAAATGAGTAATCTTAGTAATCGCTGACATAAAAGGGCACTGACATCATCGCTGCACAAATGTCAGTTTTAGATTTAAAGTCAATGGCACTGGATTTAGACTCATAAGGACAATATTTCAAGTACTGTTATCACTTCGCTGAGGGTATCGAGTCAGTTTAAAACAGGGGTGGGGAACTACCCCCTTTGACGAAGGCCACCCCGTGCCGTTTTTTTCCCAATACTTAACTGATTCAGAATCGTTATGTAGATCAAAAATCATCTCACCTGCAATTCCAGGTATAAATGAATGCTAAAGAAGAGGTAGCATAACCTGCGCCCCTCAGAAATGGGATATTTTGGAACCTTACTCAGCATGAGCCAAAAGGCCTTGTGGAGAAGTACATCTGCATGCGCAGATTACACATGCATGCCTTCACCGGCAATGAAATCATTGGGATACAGCAATAAAAGGGAAGCAAATTAATCAATTAGGCCAAGCAGAGGGGGGCGGGGGGGATTTCCATTATCTCAGCTATGCATCTTCTAAAAATGTGAGAGTGTTAGCTTACAAAAGGTATTTATAACCATGAAGTGCATGCGTGTCTCTGGTGACCCCTTCTCCCACACATGCTCCAGCCTCCAGAATCTGTATGGCTCCCCTCTGATCCGGCGTGACCCAGCAGACTACAGCACGGGTAGGTGGAGTCTCCTCGCTCTTCTGCACCAAACCTGGGCTCGGCTGCAGTCAAAGGCAGAGCCGCTCTGGCCGTCAGGTGCTCTTAGCTCCCACGAAAGCCTCGGCGCAAAGCTTTGGAGATCCGAGCCGGGCGAGGGCTTTTTTGGTTCCCCACTTCCCCCCGAAAAAAAAGGACTGCTCCCCTTTGCCTTCCCGGGTGCTCCCTGGGTTTCTTTTGCCATGGATCAGCAGAAGTTCCACGCGCCAGTGGTGGCCGACAAGCTGGAGCTGTCGGGCGTGGAGGATTCGGCGGGCAACCCAATCAGCGCCCTCACCATCCTGTCCTTGCTGGAGCGGGTGGCGGGCATCATCGACAACGTGCAGGCGGGCCAGCAGCGCATGGAGGAGAGGCAGTTGGACCTGGAGAACAACATCAAGAACATCCAGGGTGACGTGCTGAAGCTGGCCAAGGACCACACCGGCACCAGTGACAGGGTGGAGAAGCTGCTTCAGAAGACCCGCAAGGTCAGCGCCAACGTCAAGGACGTGCGCACCCGCGTGGAGAAGCAGAACGTGAGGGTCAAGAAGGTGGAGACCACCCAGGACGAGCTGCTCACCAGGAACAGGTTCCGGGTTGTCATCTACCAGGTGAGCTCGCGGTCGCCAGCTTCTTCCTATAAGTTTAGGTCTTTTTAATTATACGACATCTGCCTGGGGTTGGTCTATGCACTGGAACAGCTGCAAAAAATGTGCCAAAAAACATGTCAGCCATGTCTGTAGATTTTCTTTCTGTTGAAAGTTGCTAAATTGTTACGATCAATACAATTCACCGGAGCTAACTCAAACTCTAGAAGTGCTAGTTATATATTTTATGTCCTCATAAAAAAAATACCTGGACTTAAATCTCAAACCAAAGCTGTGTAAAGAGGGGCTTTTCAATATCTATAGGTGGAGTAAAGCCACAAATCAGATATTTCACTTTGTAGTAAAGTAAGCTGTTTTGGAAGTCTAACAAGATAAGAATGTGATAGAAAATGAAGTAGTGGAATGTTGATCCATTTAACCAGGGGTGGAAAAAGAGAAAAGCCCAGGTTTAACCAATCGATCGCTGAACCAAGAGAACCCTGGCAGGGCACTGTTTCAGCATTCCCAGATTCCAATAGCGATCAAGGGCAACCGACGGCATTTTCAATCCCGACAATCAACGGAGTGAGAAGGGCTTAGCACACCGCGTGGAGGCGCGGTGTAACCGTTTACAGGAGGTCCCAAGCTAATCCCTCTAATCCCCTAAGGAGTGGGTTCGAGTGTCTCCCAGATTTCGGTCTCGGTCAGGTAAGGGGAAATAAGGCTTGTTTAGGGGACTTTCCAGGGCCTCCAAGTAGTGTGAGTGTGTGTGAGAGAGAGCAAGGCCCACTCCTTTCACAGAAGGTAAAGCGCTGACGCCTGGCGTTCCACACTCTCAATGAGAGCAGCTGCTAACCCTATGACCGCCAGGCTATTCTAAGAGCCCGGCGTGCCCTGCCACCAATAAGGACACTTGGTACACTGCTCTCCAGAAAAAGGTTACGTGACATGCTTATGAAAGGTAATATGTGGCAAAGAGCCCACACCAATCTGGCAGGATAGGCCTGCCAATCACTAAAGACGCTGCTCTGTCTGCTTTTAGCCAAATTCCCGGCCAAGGAGGGGTAAGGCTGGTAGAGGGAGGGGAGGGGGGTGGCTTTTATTTCACATTGAAAAGAAGCCTCTCTTTCAGGGATTGCCAGATAATTTGTTTTAGGGATGACGAGAGGCTGCCAAAAAAAGGAGGAATGAACAAAGTTTCCAAATTCTCCTAAATCAATTTTGTTCGTCTAAAGTCATTTGAAGAACAGGAAGCCTTCCAAAAGCAGTTGTATCCTCCCCAATAACCTCTGGGAAAAAAAATTGAATGAATAAAAAAAAACTTGGATCAAAGCAAACCAAGGGAAACCAATCCAATGGTCACCAGCTCTTTTTGTTAAATGTTTATTTTATTGAATGTTATTGAGTTTTTATCTTAGAATTAACTCACACTCTGCCTCACATATATGTAGCGTCTTACATCAAGCTCTTGCATTTTAAAATACATAT
>JAOYSI010005825.1:0-13274 GCA_025775065.1 Hiodon alosoides
CCCCCCCCCCCCCCCCCCCCCCCCCCCCCCCCCCCCCCCCCCCCCCCCCCCCCCCCCCCCCCCCCCCCCCCACTGAATGGACCACAGAACAGACACATTGCAATAAAGATGGCTGGTTCAAAAGCAGACGGACCAGGCAGCTTTGTCCGAGTTCAGACCTTGCCTGAACAAGCAGAATCTGTGAAGAATATATTAGCATCTGCCCAATCTGGTGTTCACTGGGGTTAACATCATGAAAATAAAATGTCCCTCTGACATAGGCTCGAGGGACTGAGAGACACGGGCAGACAAATTGGTTGCGACTATTATATAATATGAGTCTGATTTCAGGGTGAACCAGGATTCATGGGACCTCAGGGAGAACCAGGGCTTCCGGGTCTACCAGGTACCAAGGTATGGATTGGATAAATAGGAAGAAACATATGGTTACAATAAATAGGCATCTAAATGGTTGTTGATAAACGATACAGATATTTTCAGACTGATGAAATGTTATCAGGCTGAAATCAGAGCAGTCAGGACCGGCCCCGGGTGCCGGCTCTGCCCTTCTGAGGCCAGCTGCCGTCTCGTGGAGGCTCCAAGCACCGGCCAACCCCAGACTGGCGTGCCCCTGCACCGCACCAGCCAAGCACCGGCTCAATCTGCTTATATCCACAGGCCCAGGGTCACTTCACCTGGGATCGTCTGGGCTGCTGGGCTGAGTGCACTCAGGATTCCTTGTTCAATACAATTCAGTATAATTCACTCGTTCAAGGGCATGGTTCAGACGTGGCTGCAGACCTCCAGGCTACTTTCGGTTTTCTTTCCCGAGGGTAACGCTACAGGTTTTGTATTATGCCCGTCAACCTCTTGCTGGCCCCACGCGTCTTCAGTAGTGGACACGATTCTGGCCACCCGACGCTGGAGGGAATCAGGATCGACAGGACGACTTATGAGCCGAGCCTCAGAGCAGGCGCGGCGATACACACAAATCGTTCCCGAACACATCTCCAGGCTGGGCCTGAAAGCCACTTAAAGCCAGTTCCCATTGCCCACTACCTGGGCAGAGGCAGTCCCGATGGCTAACTGAGACGGTAAAGCTGGTTATAAGCCTAGCCAGCTGGGGTTAGGGGCAGATCGGCAACCATTGGGCAGCAGGATGATGCCAACACTTCCACTGACTAGAGACATCCCCTGTGTCTGCAGGGTGAACGAGGAGAGATGGGATTCCCAGGGAGGGGAGCGCGAGGGGAGACTGGCCCCCCTGGACCAAAGGTGAGTTCTGTGGTCTGGGTACACTGCAGAGGCAAAACTGAACAGCAGATGAGTTACTAGCAGATGAACAGCTGCCCGAAGCTGTAGACCTATTATTATTGCTGCCTGTTTAGTTATAGATAGATATGTTGCTGCCCTCATGTGGGCATAACATAGAAGTACTACCCACATTTAACTTCTGTTTATTAGATAACACAGTGCCGGTATTTCATCTGTGTTTTGAGATTGGATTGAGTTTTGATTTAATAAACCTAGCTGTGATCCCCTTGTTAACACTTCTAAAACTTCTGTAGTACCCTGTCTCAGCAACTTGTAATGAATGCGATTTCCTTACCGTAGCAACATAGTAAGGAGCACTCCGTTTCCTGGAGTTGGAATGAAAGTGGTGATGAGACCTGAACATACATAGACTAAACAGAAGATGTATTTTCCCACAAAGTTTATTATTGTGCACGACTCAATTTCTCCACGTTGTCCCTTTTCTGGTGGCATTGTAGAACTTGTTCCAAACAGAAAGACTCAAATAATTAAATGTGTTTTGACAGACTCACTGATCGCTTGACTAATGTAATTTTGAAAACGCGATACAGGACCCATTACGGCTTGGTTTTAAGAAGTAGCAAACTCCCTTCGTTGTTCGAGATGCAGTGGACGTTTTGGTATAGTTTGTATGGTTTCTGGGCGGACTAAACAGAGACAGCCCCCCTCAGAGCTCTCTGCCGTTTCTTGTCCTATCAGAATACACTCTTGTGCCCCCATATTGGTATGATGGACATGCCTTTAGTCTAGGACAGTGGTCTCCAACATGATGCCCACGGGCACCTGGTAGCCCGCATGTTGTCTGTGAGTCGCCCGCCAGCACGTTCGATAGATAGGCTCAATTTTAAATTATTGATTTAAGTTTTTTTATTTATACTTACAAAAATTGAAAAAGTGTTACGTTGATATTTCATATAACATTAAAACACCAAATAAAATCATCATTTAAAAAATTTTTATATTTCGAATTATATTATATATTAAGTATTCATTATGGCTGATGGTGCACAAGCTCCTGCAAAAAGGAGAAAGACTTTTAGGAGTAGGAGACAGAATTTCTCTTCTCAAATGTCAAAGGCAAAAGTGTACGCCTCATCTGATCTGTGGGACTGGCAACGCAGTATCCAAGAGGTACAACGTGGAGAGACATCTCAAGACCTTCACTTGCAGATACATCACATAGAAAATCAAAAATTAACGAGTTTATGTTAACATTTAAAATGTTAATAAAAGTTTACATTTTTTTTATGCCAGGATATCAGGATATTTCATTATCCCTTTGACATAGTGTTGTTAATAGAAAGTGTAAAAAGAACCGTTGTGTTTATATTTATCATATTTATAACAAATGATATATTTTTTGAGTTTATCAAACAAGTAGCCCTCTAGACTATTTTTATCCATTCAGGGAGCCCTCACTCACAAAATGGTTGGAGACCCCTGGTCTAGGAGCTGATATAAACAACTTTATGTTGCTTTTTAATTAAAGCAATAATTAGTGGTATAGCTATATAACATTGCATTCCATCACAGGTTACTAGGCATGTACTTTTAAAACAAATTGTTTCTCGCGTTTACAATGGGGTTACACAAGTGTGAACTAAAACGTTTTAAAAGAAGCCAAAAGAAAATGAAACGTTTCTGTGTGAGTATTCCTTAACTAATCTTCTCCCCGTTTTATCCTTCTTCCGCTGCTTCACCACTCAATGTCAGGGTGGGCAGGGTGAGCCTGGGACCCCAGGCTTAAAGGGGTCAAAGGTCAGTGCCCGTCGCTCAACATTTTGTCACAAGCCTTCCCAGTGGAATGCAACATCCTTTCTCGATGCCGATCTGATGTCATCCTCACAACAAATGATGGAAATGTCTGATTAGAGGTTCAGCATCTGGGCACAAGTATGTCTTGTAGTAACGAGTGCTAGTGGTATTCTGTTTCACGCATAGGGCTGCTTTTCATGCTACTGTCTCACTACACCAGTGTTTCCCTGCTTTCGGCTCTTGTTACCGAGTTTAAGATTTCAGGCTGATTAAGGGAACCATTCTTAGTGAATAAGGCAAATGGCTTGCCTGAGGGACGTTTAACTTTGGTGCACCTTCACACACACGTCTAAACACATGAGAAGACACCCTTGCCCCGTCGGTTGGAATGGTGGGCTTTGTACGGGTGGCAGCGTGCTATGTGTTTTCAGGGAGGGTCCGGAGAGAAGGGGGAGCCTGGTTTGACTGGACCCGAGGTGAGTGCCTCCCCCCTCCATCACTCACAGCTTAACGGAGGTGCGTATTGACTCCTCACTCGGTAGAAGTTCGGCTGCACCTTTCTTATCCACACTGCAGACAGGGCTGAATCCACAGCTGCTTTTTTTAGTAGCCATACATCTGCAGACAGATTGAAAACATCTGTATAAATGATATCAATACACATAAATAAATAAAAAATCCTATTCAGATCTTACGCCTCACTGTCTCAAAAGCAACAAATTATCAGCTGAGATGCTGAGAGGAAGCAGTCCCAAATTCCTAGTAAGTGTATGACTCAACCATCAAATGGTGGCTTTATGGACCCCGTATGGACCCTGCATGGACCCTGTAATAGTGTAACAGCTGTGCAGACACATCATTTACGTGGCACATCATCAATAAGCACAGAAACTTGGGATGCGAAATAGAAAGCATCAGACCGAGAAAAACACTTTCCCGTCTGCCTTTATCTGAGTGCACCCACAGAGCTCCATCTTGATCCTCATTGTATATTTCCTACTTGCATCTGAAAGGGATCTCTGTAGATATGGCATGCTTGGTTAGTGTCCTGCGGCTGTGCTTGCTGACGGGATAAGAAGCTATGTGGCGTGGGATCTGCCGCCCGGGACATAGGCGGTCAGTGCTAGACCCCAGCCTTATCGGTTGTCTGAGGCTGCCTGCCCTGAGCTCAGGTCACTCACTTGTGCCTTCTGCAGGGACCTCCGGGACAGAAAGGAGAGCAAGGCTCCACGGAGATCATAGACTACAGTGGAAGCATCCAAGACGCTCTGCAGGTCAGCTTTGTCCTCTCTATCGCCCCCTGTCCCCACTCAGTTCAGTAAGGACAACATGACCTTGTTTCCCAGTCATGCAGTCCAGATCAGATGCTGTTGGCCCTCTCGGCTGTCTACCTCTGTAGCTTCAACTTCCCTTCTGGAGATCATAGAGACTGTAGATGTACATATTTCATAGCCCCAAAATATTTGGCAATATTGACTTTGTGACCATCATGAAAAGTTATAAAATTTTAATGAATGCGTGGTGTGAAAATGTCATAGGGAATTTCCATTGTAGCCAGAAGTCGGAATGTAGAGGATGTTTTAAGAGAGAGATTGCTGAAGTTAAAGGCTTAATATGTATGTATAGCACTTATACATGTGTGTAGATGACACCCAGTGGTGCTAGGAGAAACTAAGAACCTGCCATGGCTCAGAAAGAATCAGAAAAATCCCTGAAGTCCATTCCTCCGAGGTTCCCCACCTGGTTATACTGAAACAGACAGTATAAGTGTCATCTGCATAGATGTGGGAAAGGGTTCCATGTTTCTATAGCAGGCGTGGCCCTAACACAGACCCCTGTGGGACGTTCCACGCCCCCTTGACCTCACATAAGAAAGCTACAAACTGTGAAGGAAACCAAGCAAATGCTAAGCCGGAGTCTGACTCTTTTTTCCAGCCTGTTCAAGAGAACAGTAATGAAGATATTACCATCTTGCTAAGAGTAAGGCCTTTACTAATTTCACAGGTCCGGTCTTGGCGCTAGGCTGCTGTCTAAATCTGGACTAAAATAATTTATACTTTGAATAAAATCTTTTAAAATAAAGAGAGTTGTTGTGCCCCAGTTTCCTCCAGTATGTTTAAAACCAAAATCTCTTTTAAAATGGAACTAAGTCTGACCCACGTTTGATTTTTTAAAATAATGGCTCAAAACAGCCTGAGAATAACTATGTGTTCATGATGTGTTCTCGTTTGGGTTGGTATCAGACGGGAACTGACGGGAAGATGATTTGTACGTTACTCTGGATAAGAGCGTCTGCTGAATGATTAAAATGTCAAATGTAAATTTAATGATTTGTGGGTGTAAATATGCTTAGTTCATTCATTAATGTCACAACAGCTCAAATTTTGAAATGAATGACAAATATCTACGGAAGAGTCTACAGTGGGGTGCTATCTAATCTTTTGCCATTTCCAATCCCCTGATATCTTAAAGTTCAGCTCTCTTATCTGCCAGTTTCATATCTATTTCATTTTTTCTGTTATGTTAAGCAATCATTTTTGAATCCTCTTTATGTGCACGTTTTGGGCTGTAAAAATGATGATTACTTGGTGACTAAAGGGTATGGTTGCTAAAGTCTGAGTCAACAGATAGGACTGTATAGCTCTGGCCTGCTAATTTGCCCTTTGCGTGGATCCATTAATTAATGGCTGACTGTGCAAGAGAGATCCCATAGTTTACTGAATATCTTTAAATATCTTATATTTAAATTATCTTTAATTTAACTGAATGTCTTATCTTTATCTTATCTTTAAATATCTGAAATTATCTTTAATTCAGGGTTTCTCTTGGCTCATGCCCTGTAACAGTCAAACATACTATTGGAAGCTGACTAGAAGGTTTTCTTTATCTTTAAAAGCTGACTCCTTGTGTAAACAGCAGTATTTCAAGTGTATAATGTGTATAAACCAAGCGATTGTGAGCGTCTTTCCTTCTCTCCCATTAACAAACTGCGAATGAGTTTGGGACGGTAGACCCTTGGTGTTGGATAAGTTGAGCAGGTGAATGCATGCCCACTGCGGCGCAGTTTAAATTGCCGGCCCAGCAGAAAACGTTATATACGGCTAATGCTGACGGGCACAGAACTGATAATCTTATCTCTCACTTCCCTCACTGCCAACAGAGGATTACCACTCTTACAGTCACGGTAATTTGTTGAACTCCTGCCCGCTTTATGAGTGATTTCCCTCATATATAATTTGTGCTATTAAATCCCTGACAAAGGTAGAATTCCCATAGTTTTATCATTATGTTCTTCATTTTGATGCTTAACTAAGGTCATCTGCAAAAAATATATATTTTAGTGCGCTAGGATGGGTGCAGTCCTAAGAAATTGTAATGAGATTTTTCTGTATATATAGTAATGTGCCAAGGTCTTAGATATATTCAGGATTTGCATGGATGTCATGAGTGTCAGCAGAATTCTTAAAGTCGTCTGAACATATTTTCCAAAGAATTAGGAAGACCCAGTAGTTTTCTAGGGGAATGTAGATGGACTCACCATTTGTTTACATCAAGGAATAGTGTGTATAGCTATGGTTGATGGGATACATTATTCTTCTTCATAAATATTTCATTGTAATTATGCTTTTGCCTTGTTTTTTCAAAGCCGTATATATGTTGATTATGTTGTTATGGATTTTACGACTGATGTTACGTTTTGTTGCCTTGCCGATTTGGCCTCACAAGTTGAATGCTTGTCTTGGATGGCCATGATCCTGCATGTCGGTGCAAGACGACCGTGGCTTTGTCAGCAGGCTGTATGTCCCTCGCCACAGACAGAGGATAATTAGGGTTGTCCTTTACTCGCACTCCTAGGGTCCCCCGGGGCCGCCTGGACCAGCAGGACCTCGGGGAATGAAGGTAACCCATGCGAGCATTTCGTTTGCTAAAGGCTAGCTGAGTTCGTTTGCTAAAGGCTAGCTGGGTTCGTTTGCTAAAGGCTAGCTGGGTTCGTTTGTTAAAGGCTAGCTGGGTTCGTTTGCTAAAGGCTAGCTGGGTTCGTTTGTTAAAGGCTAGCTGAGTCCGGGAAAGCGGCCACCGATAAAAGAGTTAAACCGTTAGGCTTGACCTGGGGGGGTGGTCTGTGTATTGCAGGTGTGGCCAGACAATAAAAAAGACCTAAGTTTCTTTGCTGCGACGCGGCCTAGAACCCATGGATTGTCACATGCCCTCTCAATAAGTAATCGGTTACTCAAAGTAATGAAAAATATGATAGCAATTATATTAACCTCATGTAGAGAAATGTAGAGCTGTTTCACATTAGCTTATTTTAATGTTTTATAAGGGCTTGTGTTCACTCAGAGCGTTCTTTTAGCTGAAACCGTTGTGTTCTCTGCTGTTTGAAGCGTTTCAGCGGCGTTGGGCTTTTCTGCGCTCGCCAGTTTTAGTTGCTACGATACAGAATCGACGCAGAAGTAAACCGTATCCAGAGCCTTTGTATTAACCGTAGCTACCGGTTTAATTCGCATCTTTATTGATACAGCAAATTCGTCGTAACTTCAACAAGTATAACAACACACAGTAGGCAATTACAATGTTTGTCACATTATACAGGCATTCATACTCCGACACCAACCAAGCTCAATTTTCCTCCATGTGTGCTGTGCTGTCGTAGTGTTGGTCCCGCCCCTACTTTGATCTTATTGGTCAGCTGGTGTTAAAGTGACATTGATGGGAGCTGCTTCTTAGCAAAAAAAAAAAAATTCACCTCCTATAAACGCTGATTGGCCATGAGCCCAAAGTGAAAATGCCCCTCAGCACCTTGCTTCGGTTTAGGCACAGGTGAAACACAATGGCGGCGGACCCAAGCCCTAAGACACGGCCGTACTCTGTTTCAGGGGGAGCATGGGAATCCAGGCAGCCCAGGCCTCGATGGAGAGAGGGTGCGTAGACACACAAACACATTCCCAGGCAGCGTGTTTTGGTTCCGTTTGCCCACCAACACCCCCACAACCCTTGTGTCCTTACAGGGCCTGAAGGGGTCTAAAGGAGATGCGGGCCATCCTGGGACGGGGGGTGAGAAGGGCGCGCTGGGTGCACCTGGTTTGCCTGTAAGCCCCCCTGTATCTAACTTATACATCACATTCAAGGCCCTTGGGGGCTCTGTGGCCACTGAAGTTATCAGCAAGGGAGTCTGGTTAATTCAGGCTGATCTGACTAGCTCAGACAGGCAGAATGGTTGCAGCATCCATCACTAACTCGTTGTGTTAGCAGTCTGATGCTTATGATATTGTATGACGTTAGGGAGAACTTTTTTACACACAGAGTAATAAACTTTGGGAATTCTTCTGCAGCATGTTGGGGTTCTTCGTGACATGTCCTTAACTCTGCCCGTTCACTTCCGTGAGCTTTCTGTTGTTCCTGCAGGGAGCCAACGGCCAGAAAGGAGACAAGGGGGATAGTGGCCTTCCTGGCGCTCAGGGACCATCAGTAAGTGAACTCTGACCTCTGATATTATTCATTTTTATCTTGTCGCTACTAGGGTTGTGATGATACAGTGGAATTTACGACACACTGAACTGAACTTCACTGATGAAACGAATCCAGACAAAGGGCCCACTATTCTATACACCTTGTGTATTCTATACAACAACCCTTTATACAACGCCTTCATAAAAGCTACATAGCACTATACGCTATACCACGATAACATCAATAATCCTGTATAACTACAGTTCCAAATGACATGGCAGATGTATATGTAGATTACTTGCAAGAAATAGATCACTTGCTTCCCGTTTTGGCCAAGAACATAATTTTTATAATATATAGCTATTAACTGCTTACGAGTTAATACCCTGATATTTCTGATTGGTTATATTGGCTCTGTCTTACATGCATACAGATCATTGGCCCTCCTGGACCTCCCGGCCCACATGGTCCCTCGGGGCCAATGGTAAGTCTTTACTGCCTTGGTGTCATATTTTTTATTTAATATCCATGCCATTCCTCATTATAAACTCACTGTCTACAATCATTTATTATATTCTTCTGTGTCTGTGGAATTCCTGGGTTTGTGACTTCTGTGTTGGCAGATAGATCAAGAAAAACATAGACATAAAACTATGCTTGAATTTCGGCAAATGTTTTCTGAACTTCGTTTGAACGGGGCCTTGTGACGACTGGACCTATGCAAACAAATGCCGTCGTTATTCTACTGGATCCAGTCCAGTCGGGTCATTTCAGATCAACGCTGCAAACTACCCTAGATGGTGCTGCTGAGGCAGCAGGCTGTTCAGTTCTTTTCCATCAGAAAGTGCCAAGTCATGCTTTCATAATGTTACGGCAAGGACAAGCTGTATTGTGCACAGTGTACCCAAAGCACAGCCTCTACCACTTCAGATGTTTTCAAACCACATTTGCAGCCGGGTTTTAGGGGTTATCTACAATTTCTTGCCACATCCTTTCTGGCCTTTTCTGCTGAATGGTGCCGTGCGTTCGTTTATGTATGTAATTATGTATCAACTTGGTGCACATTTGTTTTTGGCCGACACTTGACACAGTTTTCTGTTTTTGAAATGCTTTGCTGTTGCTAGGCAATCCACCTAAGAACCCCCCCCCCCCCCCCATTTCTTACCTTTTTGCACTTCTTGGTTAAAAGATTTGATACCTTTCTCATTGGCACCTTGAAATGTTTGCACATTAAACATTTAGTACCTGCTACGGGGACTGTGAAGGTTCACCAGACTCAAGGGTACAGAAACACTGTCCTGTTAATGAGTGGACCTGCGTACCCGAGGGTCCCGCGCTCTGTGTGCTGAGAGCCATGTGTCTGATTATCTCACTCAACAGCTGTAAAATGAGTTGCCAGGCCTGTAGAATGTTTAGACCCGTCTTCAGTCCAGAGCTCCCTCTGAACCAACGGCACCGGGACTGATGTGGAACTGTTTAACGCTTAACACAAAAGTGTTAATGTTTCCTGTTTTCTCAGTTATCCAGTCTGAATTTAAATGAATTTGGTCGAGCTTGTCGTGTAGGCGACGGTACTATGGTAACAGGAGGTTGTTTTGTTTGTTCTCAGGGTCCTCATGGCTTTCCTGGACCTAAGGTAAATATACAGAACGGGAGCCCACCTCCTCAGCACCCGTCTCTTCAGTACTTGTGTTGTTTAAGTCGATCTATTCTGCCTTGCCTTCGTTGTAATCCTCCCTTGTCCGTGTGCTGTTTTGTTGGACCTAAGAACCGGTGTTCAACTAAGAGCTGTGTTGGAGGAAAGAAGCACAGTTCCATTCTAATAGCAATTCCACATTTGTGCCTTATCACTTTACTGGTTAAACATGGAAAAACAGCCTTTGCTGGTTTCAACGGCACCTTACACGATAAATGGAGGTGGAGTTATTAATTTAAAATAGCAAGAAACACCGTGAATAAGTTGATGTATTATTTTGTAAAGCACTTTGAGTTGGTTTGCATGGTAGGTGAAAAAACAAATATATTATTGTTATACATTATATACATATTATTATTATTGCTATTATCAACATAATATATTTTGGATTGTGCACAATGCTGACATGCCTGCTAGGCGCCGCCCACCTGAGTGGCTCCTCCCACTAGCCCTGTGACGCTCTTTTGTCTAGGGAGAACCAGGACTCAACGCAAAGGGTGTGCGGGGTGAGCCGGGTCACAAGGGCGACAGAGGCGCACTGGGCCTGCCTGTGAGTACAGTGGTGCATCCTGGGGAAAAAATCGAAATATCTCCCTCCTCTAGTCATCCACAGCCATTAACAGAGTGTGCCAGGGCTTGAACAGGCATTTATAAACATTGGGAAAAGGGTATCTGTCTTTGTTTCGTCTCTGTCTCCTATCTGTCTCCTATCATCTCTCCCTTTCCTCACATGGTAGTGCCCTGTGCCCTGTGCACGTTTAGTTGCCTGTTATAAATGAACTGACACCTAGCCCCGGAACTGCGTTTTGCCTGTTGAATGTTGTTTATCTTCCATACCTGTGCTGGGCTCAGTCGTGCATGTACGCAATGCTCTGCTCTTAAGTCTGCAGTAAAACAGTGTGGAATGTCCTCCCCGATGAGAAAAAAAAAAAAACAGGCAGAAGTGGACACCACATTTCACTCGGGACGGGAAAAAAAAAACAACCTCCTTTCACTTCACTTTTTAACCTGCGCTCATCCGCGCTCGACGTCTGCATTCTGGCTGTTTCGTGTTCCCGGCTGTGGTCTGCACCGGCGGCATGTGTTGGATGAATCCGCCTCCTCCTTCCCAATGCCTAAATTCTGTCCCCTCTGCCCCTCTTTGTCCATGCTGCCCTAATCCCCTGTCCCATCTCACTGGTTATATCATAACCCTGCAGGGTGCCTCAGGCTTGGATGGCAAGCCTGAACTAAAGGTGAGCCGCGTGTGCCCCCCCAAACCACTGTGTCTTCCATCGAGCCATCACCTTCAGTGACTTCCTCAGTCAGTGACTCTCAATAAGCTAGAGTATCCAGTCTGTTTTTGTTTAGGTGTATTATCCAATATAAACGTGTATACCTGTAAGACTGCTGGACCCAAAGATTGTTCTAGACTAAACTCTATTTCGCTTTGGTGTATCACTGTTGTGATTACAGGCAAAAATCTCAACGGCCTGTTTTTGTCATATGTACTTCTTCTTATGTTTTAATTCCAGTTTACTGTCACAAATACTCTTAAGCCATTCATCTGTTTGTGTTCATCAAAGTCGCAGATTAGCGGTGAATTCCAAAGCCTTGTAATAAAGCTCCAAACGTCCAGTTATGTTTCCAGTCCGTTTAGTGTGTTCCTGAGAAAACGCGGCATTACACCATGTCGGGTGCTGTGAGTGTTGTGGCATCCGCCGTGCTCCCGTGACTGCTGTCCATTCCATTAATAAGCCATTCCTTTTGCACCTTCCGGCGCTCCGCCTGCATTCCAGTTGTTCATAAAGTCATTAAGGGAGGATCCCCTTCATTTAGTAAACATGGGCAAGGCTTAAACTCTGTGTTATCCTATATCCAAAACTGGACGCGTTTGGTTCAGCTACGGACGGACGGCTGGGTTTTGCGAAAGCTGTAGACCACATCGGTTTTGGTGTAATTCTTATCACATTAATGTGCTAGGTACTGGTTGCGCGTACTTGTTAGGGGGACGCATGATACTTCAGTATGGTATAACAGTATTTGAATAAAACTACAGAAATATGGAGGATTTACCCCCTCAGCCTAGGTGCGGGACGAGGCAGAATAGGCGCTTGTCTGAGTGCTGCCCGGGTACTATTCACTTAAAGTCCCACCTTAAAGTATAGCTGAGTTTTTATCCGCACAAAGTAAAAGTCTCATCGATAAAGAGCTCTAGTGATAACTTCTCCCGCTCTGCTCTGTAGGGGATGGATGGGCCTGTTGGCCCCTCAGGACCAGCTGGTTCAAAAGGGGACAGAGTAAGTTTGGGTTTAGTTCACTCAGCTTGTTACTCTTCGGGGGGTGTGGCAGAAACGTCTGAGCAAATGAGCCAATGGTTTAGTCGTTTTAGCACCGCACGTCTAAACAGGCTTGAAGCCCAAACTTTTTCACAGCTTTGTCCTGAAGGGCTATATGAATGTGACCGTAGATTGTTTCTTTACACTACCTGCAGGATGCAGCGTTAAAGGATCTTAGTCACAGCATCATGGCAAATGTAAACATTTATTTCACAATATTTTACACTCAGTTGATTTATTCATGCAGGGAACGTGTGAGATGGCGATATATATGCTGATGGGTGTGTTTTATTTGATTTGTGTCAGGGTGAAAAAGGACCGGCTGGTGACCCTGGCCCCATTGGGCCTTATGGAGAACCTGTGAGTCTACCTGTCTTCCAGATCTTCAAGTGCTCTCCATCTGATCTCACTTGTTTTCGTTCCTTTATTTTTTATAAGAAAAGTTAGTTCTTATCTGTACATTACATTACGTTATTTGGCTGTATAGCTTGGATGAAGAGATTCATAAAATTCCCCACAGTTTAATGCATTATCATGGTTGGATGCTTTTTCGGTTAATGCATGTTTGATTGGAAGCTTGTTTGGTTAATGCATGTTTGGTTAATGCATGTTTGGTTAATACTGGTTTGGTTAATGCATGTTTGGTTAATACTGGTTTGGTTAATGCATGTTTGATTGGAAGCTTGTTTGGTTAATACTGGTTTGGTTAATGCATGTTTGGTTAATACTGGTTTGGTTAATGCATGTTTGATTGGAAGCTT
>JAOYSI010005826.1:0-45272 GCA_025775065.1 Hiodon alosoides
CATTAGTGAGCAGTTGTGGAATGACATTAGAGCAAAACAAAGCTGGCCCACAAAAAAACTGAAGTTCTAAGAAAATTTTTATTGGTTTACATCAGTAGCATAATAATGGATGAGCATTTTGAATATGTTGTGCCCAGACAAAAATATTATTTGCTGCATAATACCCCTTATCTTCTTTTTAAGCTTTCTTATTTCCACAATGATCACATTCAAAAATAGACTGACTTAAGCTTCCTTTTTTCATAACCTAATGCTCCAAAAAATAAGCTTTTAGCTTTCAACAAGTTGCCAGTCATAACACATGACATTTTTGAGTCTCTCCACAGGCTGAAAACACAATGAGCCCTTTTTTCAAGCATTTCTTATTTTCTCTCATAGCCCTTTAGTACTTACTCTTGAAGTACGAATTAAGCTTTCCACAGAGTCTCTTTCACTCTACCCATGCAAAACATACGCCTAGCATGTGTACACGGACGCTCAGGCACACTCTCAATGCACACACTGGCTTAGCAATGTTTACACATTAAACAGCAAGATGTGATCGCTTGAAGCTGTTCAGAGTTGACAGAGCACACATTTTATCAGCACTTCACAGATAATTAGTATTTTAGATGCCCCTACCTTGGCAGTAAATGCAGTAAAAAATGCTTGAGTTTTTAGAATGCAGCTTGTAAATGATGAAACTTCGTTAAATTAATACATTTTTCAAGTAGTACGTGACAATTTTAAATCTGATTCAGATTGTCTGAAATTGTCTGAAAATTGCATAACATTTCTCAGGTTAACATAAAATTAAAAGCCAAAAAATAAAGTCAGCAGCTAGGGGACCGTGGTATATCATGAATATTGGCTAGTATATTATATTATATTATATTATATTGGCGATAGTGCCTTCTTTCATTTATAGAATGGATTTACATAGACATTTTTTCGAATACACCCTTTTTTTTATTATTATTGCTCAAACTTAGAATATGATTATAGAAGTGACATACTTCCTGTAAATTTGTAACTGATATTGCTAAATGGTAAACTATTTTGGCTTATTCTAATATCAAATATTTATAGTTTACTTCTTTTAGATTCTACCAGACAATTTATTGTGTAAACTGTGTTTATTATTTAGCTAGCTAGCTTGCTCAGGTTGAGTGTTTATAAAAAAACAGATAAAGGCTTTTAAATTAAACCATTTGAAAAAGTCTGATTTGTAAAGACTAAAACAAGCATAGCTAGCCAACTTAACATAACTTACTTCCCCCATCTAGGCCCGGGTTTGTCAGTTTCTGTAAATAGCTTTAGTCAACCATGACTTACAGAATATTTTTAAGAGTAGTTTATTTATCTTTCTTGATAAAAATGGATTGCTGCATTGGGTAGAAAATAAATTTATCATAATATTCACAATTTTTCAAAATTAATACAATTTTCACGGAAAAATTTTCGAGGAAAATTGGACCTCCTGATTATGGTCCTTCCTAGGGCAAACACAAAAGATGGCACCTGCTGTCATTAGATCAAAGATCAATCAAGCATGTCAAAACGGTCTGACAATGAATAAGCCGAAAACACACTTTTGTCTAAATGGTTTTGTTATCATTGCCGATGGCAGAACATGGACAGACATGCTTGAAGGCATACGCTTGAACACCATCTGTCGTAGCCTTCATTAAGCACCTCTGCATTTCACAGGTCAGGGGATTGAGAAAAGAAAAAAAAATCTGAAAATACTGAGTGACAACAATCATTTAAAACCTACCACACCATGTCATTCGGTCATATAAACGAGAAATAGCAGAAACACAGCACATCACAATGGCATCTTTGTTGCCCTTAATACTGGGGCTGAACTTTCGACACTGCAATATTGACATGTGAAATATCAAAGGTCTGCAATGTTATTTTTATTTTAAACTCAATATCCATGTGTGGAGCCTGTCATTTTTACCACGTTTTCTGCTGACATTAATTGAGCCATGGGGAACTGAGGTTCATGTCAGTTAGTTAGGAAGATAACAGTAACATTTTCTCAAAATTATAGAAGAAAATGTTCTGGCTGTGGATGATTAAAAGACTTTTACAGGTCCAGTTTGCGACCAGCACCAAGAATGCCATTAATTATCCTGCCTAATTCAATTAATTAGTAGCTACATAATTATTTTGCAAACACACTTGTTATTTTACATTTTGTTTGCAATTCTTACTAAAAAGGAATAAACAAGTAAAAAAAATCACTTGTAACTTGTGCGAAAATCCGCAGAGCTGCATTTTTAACAACTGTCATCAGCCCATGAGATCATCATCTGTTATTTTTTGTTCTTTTAAGGCACCTTTTCATTGAAAAATAAACTTACTCAATTCCACATGCTTCCTGAACAGCATTCCTGTTTTAAATATTTGGCAAACTATCAAAACAATTAGAAATTTTATTTTATTAAGACTTAACATGGCTAGCATGTCGCAAACCCTTTAGCACAACCTGTCACCCACCTGAAATGATTTACAATACAATGTATTGTACAATCCTCCAGTTTTCGCAAACAGAGGATTAAATGCTCGTAAATCCCACAAGACAGATTTTCGTAAATCCCACAAGACAAATCCCACAAGATTTCAGACAGGATCTCAGTTATATCCTGATCACAGCCTGTTATGTTCCATGGGGACTGTACTTCATTAGCCTTTTGAAACAAAGAAAAAAATACGGGTTGGATAATGGTCAATACCCATGGTCAATGGTGGTGTAGTAGTTAAGGTAACAGGCTTGTAACCAAAAGGTTGCTGGTTCCCACCCCACCCCAGCTGTTGTACCCTTGAGCAAGGTATTTAACCTGAACTGCTTCAGTAAAATATCCAGCTGTATAAAAGAATGAATTTAGAAATTGTAAGCGATGTTAGTAAGGATAAAAGCGTCTGCATTAAATTTAAAAAAAAGTAAAACGTAAACAGATCCTGATCTTAAAACTCTAATCCAGGTGCAAGAACCACATGTTCTTGTTTTCTATGCATTCTCTTTGAAGCTAATCTTATCCAGAGTGACCTGGATGTGGAATTGGATACATGTCGAAGTCATTCAAGTTCTGTATTTTGCTGAGTAGTACAACAGCAGTTCCCAAGTCTTCTTGGTAAACGTCCGGTCCCTTAACCACTACGCCACCTGTCACAATATATCTAGGCTTGCACCCTCACAGGGTCAATATGCTAGGAGTGTGTTAGGAAAGCGCACTGAACCTTAAGCTAAATTAAATAAACCCTGGAAAATTACCGACAGCAACCTTTTAGACAACCTTTGAGCACAACAGATATATGACGCTAACCGCTTTAGTAATCCAAATATGGATGAATGTTGGCCTCTCGGTCAGCTGGACTTGACATCCAATCATTTGGGAATGTTCCTAGCTGTGACCTAAAATTTCCACATCAGAAAACATGCCAATACCATGTGCGTGAAAATCATAGTGACACTGTTACAGGGCCTAGCTAATTATATATCGGATGGAGACTGCCACCAATATTCACAGTGGATTTTTAAAATGGATTTCTTTTGTTCCACTTACAAAAGAAACAGTGCCACACCACAGTGCTGTATGTAGATCATTGGGCTTATATAGATTACCAACTACTGTTTTGAATGGCATAAAAGTAGCACAGCCAAAACTAGAGATGTGATTGGCCTGATTTCAGTAGTAACCCATTTAAAACACACGCCATAAAACAGGCAACATGAATTAAAGCATAATTGACTCTTTTGTTCAACTTGTTTCCATCTACAGATATTAGTTTATGTATTATGTATTTAGTAAATTACATTCGTCTACATATTCCTTGACTTATCGTTGCATTGTTTCTAATATGGTGGACATTGATCTTTAGTTAGCCTTTACTGTTAAATATAATAGAAAATAAATCCAGTTCATAACAGACCAAGTAAATTCTTCAAGAATCCAGTTTGGTGGCTTGGTCTCTCACACTCTCTCTTTCTCTAACACACACACACACACACACACACACACACACACACACACACACACACACACACACACACACACACACACACACACACCTGCATTAAAGCAGGCTCGAGGAGCAGGGAGCAGTAACATGTTGTAATTGGACAGGAGGGCCCTCAATTAGCATGACAAACTTCCCAGTGCAAATATTCACTACCCTAATCCTGCCAGCGCTCAGAGACACAATAGCAGCTAAGGAATCCCAGGTATTTCCTTTAACGTCCTTTGGCTATCCAAGGTCAGACAACTAACCCCCGTAACAATCACATTCCCAGAGAATAGAACTTCCTCCTTCTTCAAAAAAATAATAAATTCTAACTTTCACTTTTATTCCTGACCCATTATTTCATAATATCTGAAGTCGGAGCTCAGCTGCTGATTGGAGATTAAGTGACGCAATCCTCACACAAGAAATACAGTTCACTTCAGTGACATGAGTAGGTACCAATACATTATGTTATTCAAGGAAAGGTCAAACCTTGAAAAAAGAATCTATAAGCAAGTCATAAATGTCATAAAATCATGTTAGCCTGTTAGCATGTTAACTCATTGTTCAATAATAGAACCTATGGCGATTCACATCAGACATTGGTAACTGTGGTAACTGACAATTGGTAACTGTCTTTTTTTGACAGAAGGTCAAGACAAGATAACAGCATGTAAATTAAATCATTTCTGGGTAGAAAAATATTGGGCAAGACAAATTAATATATATATATATATTATCGATACAAATAATAAGAAAGAAGTAAAAATTGACATTTAGGAATTAGTTTAGATCTGAATACCAAAACACAACACAATTTTTGTCTGTTTAAATACACAAAGACATGTGGTGTACCTTGTGTGTGCTTCAGAGAATCACATTTTATTTTTCCTAATTGAACCTTATACCAACAAATTTAGATTTCCCTTTCTGGTATACCTAGCACTCACAACCAGATGATTCTCATCAATCCTCTGGATCTCCATTTTCTCATGATTTATCCCGTCATCATCTGTATTGTTCACAACATGACCTTTGTAACGTGCAACAGTAGAGGATCCCATTAGGTTTTCAAATTCTCTTCAATTAGCTAGAATTAGATTACAAATAAAACTTACAGACCGTCTTGTAATTTGGATGACTAGTTAAATGTGGAATCCATCCAGAATTTAATGCTGCTGGAAGGCCATCATCTGTCCGTATTGGTTCTAGTAATTGGGTCTAGTCTCATTTTCTGACCATCGTATCAAAAGTCATGACGCATATTCTGATATAGCTCAAGATGTGTGTGGGGGCAAAAAAAAAAAAATGAAAGTGCACTATTTAAAGTGCTAATTTTAAAGTGAGGGAAAATAAACCCTGTTGAGGGTTAAAAACGCCGATCCTATGAGGATAAAACTATGAACGTGGGTTGTAAATATTTAAAAAACAAGCGCCCAATGTAATTTTGTACCATTATGTAAATGAGAACAAAATACTAAAAATTACAGCTACAGAAAAATATGCAATCCCTCACCCCAACACGCATATTGGCCATAAAAAAAAGAAGAAGAAAAAAGCCTTGTGGTACTGCCAACTAATGAATCACTCCTTGAACATTTTGAAATTTGATTTCCAGGAAATTGCTTATCACTGCGGTTGCTGATGACAGTCAGCATAAGAACTGTTTTGCTTGTTAACAAAAAAGTCTCCTACTTTGAGACCTTGAGGTTAGAACTGTTGTCCCCCATTTAAATCTCCTAGAGCTATAGATTAGGCTCAGTCTATGGCAGTGGGAAGCCACAACCATAAGCATACAGAACTCCTGACGGGACACTGAATGAGCGAGACAGTATCTAGACTGCTGCTGCCAAAACAGACAAAACAAATCAACCCTCAGCTCCTCCTATTCAGGCTGAGGGGAGCTGGCAGACAACAGAACACGAGCATCATAACTATGTATTTAAAAAAAATAACAACAACAACAACAACAACAAAAAAAACACAGGCCGTTGGTAATGCAAATAACACCTGCCACAACCAAAACAGAGGGCCATCATTCCCATTGCTCTCATGGAAGCGATACCAGCGTATATTAATGTTTTAATTGCAGGGCTGCTGCCAATGGTACAATGCTTAAGCCATCTGCACACAATGAAGAGGGGAGAAATAAAGATGTTAAGGGATGTATTGCTGTCAAAAGCACTGGCACTCATGATAGCACTCTTAGATCACCAAAACAACAAACGGACTTCCACAAATGCTTGTTTGTTTGACACACCAAAACTAGTGCTGGGCACTGCCTATGTACACATCTAGTCAGAATTATGGAAACCATACCAAGATCATCATCGGAGAAGTATCTGTGATTACACTGTGTAACAATCTTTTATTTTTTTTTTGGTTACTGGGTAGTAAATGTTATTTCACAATTGCTTATGCCTCAAAAGTATAGAAAATGGCTATTATTCCCCACAAACTCTGCTTTTGTGACCAGGACAGTGATATTTTGAAATGTACCTATTTTCCAAAACATTCCAGATAGATCCAGTGCTGAGTAAACTTGGAGTAACTTCTAGAAATTTCTAGAACTTTCCAGTAATATAAATAGTAGAATAAATACAGGGGTGACAATTTCAGAAGTGGAGCTGAGGAGAGAAACCCATACTACCCCAACCAAAAAGACCTCAACGACTTGATTAGAGATCTTGGTCTCACTAAGTCCAATGCCGAGCTTTTGACGTCTAGGCTCAAGCAGTGGAACTTGCTGGATCTAAGTGTGCAAGTCGCAGATCAGAGGAAGCATCACCAACCTTTTTCCAGCTTCTTCACCCGTCAAGATGGGCTCTGCTTCTGCCACAATGTGACCAGTCTGTTCGAGGCAATCGGAATCGCCTGTAACCAGAATGAGTGGTGCCTTCTTCGTGGTGATGCCACCACTGCACCTTAAAATGAGCCTTATGAAACAATTTGTCAGAGCTCTAGATAAGGAGTTGGCAGCCTTCAAGTACTTTCAAGAGTTCTTCCCTAAGCTGTCTGAGGCAAAGGTCAAAGCCGGTGTCTTCGTCGGATAAAGAAGATCGTGACGTGCAATGAATTCCCCAAGAAGCTAGTAAGGTGAAAGCGGCTTGGAACAGCTTTGTCGCAGTGGCTTGGGGCTTCCAGGGCAATTACAAGGGCAAAACTATGTGGAGCTGGTTGAGACTCTGCTGAAGAAGTCCATATCCTTGATGCTCATCTTGATAAATTCAGGGAGAACATGGGAGCGTACTCGGAGGAGCAAGGTGAGCGCTTCCACCAGGATATACTGGACATTGAATGCCGCTACCAAGGACAGTATACCGAGAACATGATGGGAGACTACATTTGGGGGCTGATTTGTGAAAGTGATTTACAGTATAATCGCGAATCTCAAAAAACTACTCACTCCTAAATCTTTTGTAGTCATATACTTATAAAAACATGTTAACTTGGATTCATATATTGTTTTTTTCTGACTTTATGTGAATGAAAAGACACAAATTTGCCAGTTTTCTCATTGTAAATAGGTAAATTTCAAAATGTCACTGCCCTGGTCACAAAAGCAAAGTTTGCGGGGAATAATAGCCATTTTCTATACTTTTGAGGCATAAGCAGTTAGGAAATACACTTACTACCCAGGAACAAAAATTGTGTTACATAGTGTTATCAAGGGCTTCGAATAGATTTTGGGAAATGTGTTAATGTTACCTAGCCAATTTAACATGGCAATATTGTAATTAAGATATACTACAAACTTCCTCTACCATCTTCAATCTATCCCTTTGGCCCCATCACCGATTTTTTCCCTCAAGAATTAAACAACTTTTCACCAATTTAATTTGGATTAAGAGAGCTAGGCTGACTAAGTCACTCATTTACTTGTCTACATCTACCCGACCTACACTAGAACTAATGGGCTGCTCAACTGCATACAGCAATGTTCTGGTTACTTGTCTGAAAATAACTTACCATGGATACATATTCAAATGATGGAAATGAAAGGCTTAAGGCTGGACATGGATCCTCATACTGAGGAATTAAGGAAAATGGACTGCTAATCTCTTTGTAAGGAACACCCTTAATGTCTGGCACAAAGTGCAAACTTATTTTGGTTATACTACTCAGCTGTCTTGCTTTTCTCTGGGGTAATGACTACTTCCCTCAGGGGGTACGCAACTTTTAATTATGGGCCAATAAGGGTAAATGTAAAATAACAGATCCTACCTAATTAAGGAACTTAACACAACCTAAAAACATTCATTTATTTTATTTCTTTCCAGAAGGGAGGGGGTTAAATATTGAGATGTTTTGTTTTTTGATAATGCAACGTACTAATATATATATATATGACTTGTTAATTACATTTAATATTCAATAGATATAAATAAATAAATAAAAACAACGTTCTACCCTATACAACATGTATATTTCATTTTATTAAGCAGTTTATACAGATGGAAAGAGACACCCCAGTTGAAAACATTTTGCATGCCGGTGTTAAAAAAGCAGAAAAGGTCTACCTTCAATCTTCTTGAGTGCAGCCTGGCAGGCTCCTTGGCTGGGGAACTCAAAAGGGTTGTTGCATGTCCGTAGGCTGTCACATTCACATCTCCCATCAATGATATTGCAGCCCGTAATCAGGTTTTCATTGCAAGGTTCAAATCCCAAAAGTTGATCATCATCCCAGTTTTCATCTGACCAGAAAGAAATGAGAAGACAGAGTTCAGAAATCAATTCATTTTAACATACTATACGTTAATGTTCCACATAAATTTTCATAAATCCTCACTGCTTAAGATTATTCATACAAGCTTGCACTTGATGATGTTAAATGTATATACTTTGATAAACCCAAACATTGTCCGGAATTGGTTTGACTCGCATTCAAACTCTCTGCCATGTTCTGTTGTGCATTATTCTTAATCCACCTGCTGTCACGCGATGGGGACATTCTTTGGTTTTGTCAGCATTCACATATCCGCCTCACTGTGTACAGTTCGTTGAGTGCTTGACCTGTACTGTACATATTTCCACATTGCTTCGCAGCAACTATTTCCACCTCTGCTGGTGTACATGAAGCTGAACTTGTAGGCTCTCTTATAGACACCCCTGCAAGGCTGTTGATGGTGCAGAAATGCACACTAACTGTCAGTGTGTCTAAAAAACAACCCAGAGTTGGGCCACGTGGAAGAGAAGTTCGATAGGCACACATATTTCATAGACCACAAGTTGAAATCTTGTTGCAGCACACCTTTCTTATTTCCTAGGTTATTAAACTGTAAATTGACCATTGGAAAATAACATTTTCTACATGTTATAAAAACTAGAGGCATGTAGCGGCAACATTACAAAAATAGAACAGGCTTAAATGGAGAGCTTGTACATTGGTGAGTATACAGAAGGCACCCTCAAACGCAGCAACGAAAAACAACCTTATATTACCGTGTTGTTATTTATCATTTTCTATGAGAAAATAGACCTTTACTTGCAATAAATTTATTTTATGGTGTATTTGCAACGTCCATCATCAGTGACACATTACCAAGCATCACTACTGGTTCCACATTCTAAATGTCTTTTATGGTACCAATTTCTGCTGATAAAAAGCTGCACAGTTGATGGTTAACAACCTCACACTTATGGCGAGTGTCCTCAGCATGTCTGGCAGGAAATTTATGGTTTCTCAGCTGCTTTCAGTCTCAGGACCTGTTGCTTCAAATGATGTTGTTTATAGCTCACAAGATTAGATTTCCATCTCCTAATGATAGAGATGCATGTTTAAAAGCATGAATCTTCTGCATGTGGCACTGTTCCACTTTACATTTGCTCCAGTAGATTTACTAATAAATGGTCTTAGTCAAAGCATTGTGATTCTATATCTGTACATATATATGGGTGGGATTGTAAAACACTTCCTGTTTCCATACCAGGTTTTCAACACAATACACTAACTGGCAAACTGCATCAAGCTTCTGTTTCATGTCAACCATTAACCCATATATAGGCATTCAAAAAAGAGCATATTAGCAGTGGATCAATAACCGATTTTATTGTTTAGCTTTAGTCATGATACGATTTACTTTTTTGCATCTGTATGTCACTCATCCAATGTACAGCGGGCTGTAGGAGTGTGAGGCAGGCTGGAGGAATATGATTACCAGCCTGGCCTCACTCTCAGCTGGGATTAAATAATCTCTGCCCATATAGGACACCTTGTGTTCGCAACACATTTCATCACATCCTCCCTTTCGTTGAAAATGTCAAAAGGAGTAAACACATGTTAACAACGGCGGGGCGTGCCCTTGACAGCCCCTTACATTATAACAAGAGAATATGCACTTAAATAAATAAATAAATAAATAACATAAATCCAATAACTATGGAGACAAGAGTGCTTTTGTAGCACTCACTGAACATTAGCGTTTTCAAACCTAAGTGATCCCTTGGCTGTTGGGCACAAAGAGTACTTAAACTTCATCCCCAACGTTGACAATAAAACCTCGATAAACCCGTTTAAGCAGAAGCTGAGAATCTAACTGAAATGAGAAGATGGATTTTTTCCCCTGCTAGCACAAAAGATTAGACTGGGCTTTAATGTTAAATGGCAATATATCTTGGTAATAAATCCAAGTGTATCCCTACTATGCGCTGAACTTTTTTTTCCCCCCCATAAAATCTTTGTCGAATATCATTGTGATAAGACTATTAACATCTCCCCATGCCTGGTTTCCCTGGTCACGCCACGGCATGCTTGAAGCTTGTACAATAAGCAGCTGAAGACGGCTGAAAGGAACACAAAGAGGGCACATATTATCAGTGTGTTGGAATTTTTGTGTTGGCTTCCTGAGCATTTCAGCATTTCAAAGCTAAGATCCCTCTTTGTTTTTAAGTACTAAATGGTTTGGCATCAGAATACCTATCTGAACACCAGCCATAATGGACACTCAGACTCGGCCAAGAGCTCATTCCAAGACTGAACTGAAAAACAAGGGAAAAGACTGTGCTCCAACATTCTCTCTTTTTTACACCAGGGGTTCACCTGAGTCATGAGAACTCTTAAGACTTTTAAAATCATTTAGGAAATGTTGTTACATTTTTTTCAGAGAACATATTATTAATGAGCTGTTAACATATTATAGTTATAGGTAAAATCAACATTTAACTTAGGAGAAATTTAACCCAAGAACATACCATATACAATGTGGTTAAACAACAAAAATAATTCACATTTAAGGTATATTTCTATTATAACAGAAACCACTTTTAAACAGGAAAAGAATAAACAGAGTAAGAAAGTGTAACCTAAAAAAATTTACAAAATTCCAAATGGGTCCGCGCGGTACTAGGAAATGCCCCGAAGGTGGAAGAAGATGTGGAAGCAGCCAGTCATGTCACTTGTATGTTGATGAGCTCCCAAGCCTAGCAGGATTCCCAGAAGAGCCGCTGACAGTGAAAGCAAACTTGAGAAGTGCGAAGTTAGCACATCAGATCCCGCAGAATGGGTGTGTGTACTGTAACCCTGAGGAAAGCTCCTCTGGGATTATAATTATGGCTGAGAGCCACTGCATCGCAGACGGCATTGTAAACACCGGCTTACGTGTAGTCCGGAAACTGATTCATATCAAAAGAATTTATTTCATATAGCATGAATAATTACTTCAAAATCAAAAGACGAGATATCGTCACGTTTTGTAATTGTTTACACACAAAGTTATGCGCATTGTGATCCTGTATCAAGTTTATGGAACTTTATTTAAGTTCCCAAGTGTCACCAGGGTTACCCACGGGTATTAAAATAAGAATACACAGAAGCCAGTCCTTGCCTTAACAGTGACGAGCAAGCACAATCTCCAAGTTTCCGCCCTAGCCTCCATTACTAAGACTGGTCCATAAGTAGGAATGAAATGCTCGTACCCAGGCCAGGCCAACAGGATGCAAGAAAACACTCTCACAACGTGTTGTGGGAAAATGGATCTGGGGTATTGTGAAATGTTAGTTATGAGTGATTTTTCAGCACCAACGTGAAGCTGCGTAAATTAGTCGATTATAGAAGTGGATCAGCTTTTGATCCTGCTTGTCCTTGTTGGAACTTAGATTAAACATGACTTACGAAGTACACAGGGACTTTTTAGCCAAAATAGTCAGGCCTTTTTGATTGGATCTTCAGAAGTATTGATACACCTGTATGTCAAAACATCAGCTGAGATCAGGTCTCTACTAACCTCAGATTACTTCTAGGCAGTTACATAATTTACACTTCAAGAGAAAGCGACGAGTAAGACAAATTGTGAAAAAGTGACAGCAGATTCCCTCCCGGGGTTCGCGTGCAATAAATCACATTCAGATCAGATGATCACACGTCATATTAATCAATATGCAGGGGCTTCCAGCACTAACTAAATGAGGGACTGGCTCTCATACACACTTTCACACAAAAAAAATAAAAACATTTTGAAAATCCTTGGTTGTACACAATAACCCATAAAATGCCACACTATTCTCCCAGGACAGTTTCCTGCTGATCAGGCAATGCAAACAACGACATCATTGGCAATTAAACCACTGAATAAAATATGCAAAACTACTCCTGTGTGGGTGGAGTTTATCTCTATTTTTGGAAAGGTAGTGTCAAAGACGGATAGGGTAAAAAGACAGAATACGAAATCTAAATCTTCCAAGTTTACAACAGCGCTACTAACGATAATCTCCAAAAAATATGGAGACAAACAGCAACAAAAACCACATCGCAATTAATAAATATGTGTTATTCCTTAAATGTGTCTTCAGTGTTAAATATGACATGGGTTAAGGTGAGGTTAAAGACTGGGAATCATGTGACTGTTGCAAATACTTGAGAAACAAAAGTCTCACTAACACTAATCTCCAAATGTCCTAGATCCTCTAAACATCTTTTAAAGTTCAGCCTTGCCGGGCTGTAACAATGCCACAGTATTAGTATTTTTTATATTTATGTTATATTTAACTGATATTTCCAGGGCAATGTCTTTTGGCATTGTTCAAAGCTTCTCGCTGCAGCTATTGTTAGCTATTGTACATTACAACCAGAGCCCGAAACCCTTATGATTGCTCACCAAGATCTGACCAAAGCTGAAAATACACACACATTCAGTCCATAACACTTTGTACACCACTATTCATGCTCCAAAAAATACAACACAAATGTCGCACTTATTCATGTAATGATATATAGTCTTTAGGGGTGGGTTCCATAAAAAAATATTGACAGTCCAGTTCTCTTGAGAACTTGCGCTCCGTTGGTGCCATTTAAAATCACGGCCATGTCTGTAGTTAATCAGCGTCTGATCTAGTCGAAGGATCTTTTGAGAGATAAAAACACTGAGGAACGGGTGGTCCAGTCTGAGCTGGTAATCCTTTCTTTGGTCTTGTTAACAATATAGCAAGTGACTTTAACATTATTCCAGCAGAAGGCACCAGTGAGACAAAATACTATATTTTATTAGGCACTTAGATTAGTTTCACCTGGGAGATCACTTCCAAACATCTGCCTTTAAGGCGATTGGTTTTATTTTTGATTTTATATTGTTCCTACCTATGGAGACAAAAGCATACTGAGCTACAAAATAATACAAGATAAGCTACTTTAAACTTTTTTTTTTTTTGGTTTTAACATGTATGTAAAAAAAAAAAAAACACACACAACTATTGCTATAATTATCGGCCTGCTGTCGTTTGTAATAAACACATATACTTGTAGACAGATAACGTCTCTGTCAAAAAATAAAAAATAAAAAATAAAAAAACTGACCGGGGGAATTCTGGATTACCTTGAAACGGAACAAGAAAAAGCGGATACAGCCTGTTTATCTGTATCGCGCTTCATTACAATCCGTGATCTGGTACAACGACATAATCAACTAGTCAGTCAGTCAGTTTATAGAATGACAATATTTTACAAGGAGTATCATGGCCGAGATTCTCGGTATCCGTTGACGTCTTTCGCTCGTAGATGTAAAATAAACATGCTGATGCGCAAGTGGAGTCTCACAGCAGACATTCCAACGAAAAACCAACAAGCCTCGACGGAAAGACTGGGACTGGCACCACGTCCAAAAACAGCATGGAATCCGTTAGCAATACCCAAAAGAAATGGAAAACCCAACATGCTGCAAACACATTAACTAGCTCGCTTGCTCAACCTCTTCCCTCATTCCATTTCAGACATTTAACTCACTATCTCTCTGTAACGCGCGCACAACACACAAAAAAGCAAACATAAACGTAATTATGCATATAATTTTATTTATTCACGTGAAGTACTACCACCATTAGGATTCATACTACAAAGAAAGACCAGTTGGAACATCGGGTCAACTCGTTAAATTGACAGTAATCATACAGTAACCTGTTTTTTAAGTTTATTAAGCATATATCTACCTTAAAAACACTTAAAAGTGTTTTCAACCAATAACAATAAACACAGCTACCTTGGGAAGATGCAGTTCTACTCTCAACGATACATGTATGTAGTGTGCCTAATGTAGATTCCCATTTGTCTGATTGCCATCTTCTCTTCGTTATTTCTATAGCGTTACAGTAACAGGGAAGTGGAATGCTCACGTAATTCAGAATAATTGCGCTTAAACAACTTTTAAACTAGTGCATGTGTTATTAAAAGACAGCCTATATACTCACCTTCACAAACCCCGACTTCATACTGGGTGATGGAGCCGCCGTTTAGAGGTGGTCTTATAACGCACCGTAGCCCCCGGTCGCAAGTCCCGTACAGACCGTAGACGCCACCGCAGCTCTCGTTCTTTTGCTTGGCACAAACAGAACAGCAGCCGCAGATACCAAGTAGCACGGCGCCGGAGCAATGTTTCGGCTCCTCGCATTTTGACTCGTCGCACGGAAGACATAACAAGGCTCGGCTACTCTTCGCTATAAGAATCGTAAGTTGGGAGATCAGAATACATTTCGCTAGAAGGTACATCCTGGAAAAGGCCATGTAGGAAAAAGGAATATATATCCAACCCGCCCCCCGAACCCCCAATCAGTATTGTAAAATACGATACCAAGCTCCCACAACAGCTGTTTAAATCACAAAAACAAAAAGCACTACGTTCCAGACAGATATATAGAAGGTAAAATGTTCCAGTGTAGTGTCTGGTGTTTTGTAGGATGGCCCTTTTTCCGTTCGCAAAACTTTTGTTGATGTTGTTGTAAGCCACCAAATACGATTCTTTAAAAGACACAGCAATTCAAAACCAGCAACTATCCCACACTGTAAAGGAAGTGCATGATTTATGCACTACATTAATTTAGCTAAGTTTTCCAGATTGTTTCCAGCTTGAAAAACTTTCTTTTCTGTACTCATGCGTCTTTTTTCTGTCGATATTTTTTTGCAAGCTAGTGAATTTCTTCCTGTTCAGCGCGACCGAAGCGTCACTATCAATGATCAATGTGCAATTTTCCCCCTCAACAAAAGCCAGAACAATAACATAATTTAGTTGCTAGCAGGAGTTGACGTAACTAAACATGTTTAAATAAAACGTTTTCGGTTATCGCGTATTTCATGTGTCCCCGTCTCATGTTTATCGCTCTCTAGTGCCGAGCTCTTCACTTGCTTCACCCTCGGTTCAGTCCCCCACCGTGACCTCATAACGGAACCACTCCCATCTTACATTACTTTGCTCCATTGGGCAGTTCATTCCAGATATGGAACACAGGAAATGTTGGCACTCGAAACGCGTATAAAGTCAGAGATACGCAGGCTGGGAATGTGGTTTAGGTCCAGTTGTGGAATGTAGGGCTTGAACAGCCGTGCAAACTGTTTACACTGTAAATCAGACCAGATCCAACTTTTGAGAAAGACAAAGAGAGAGGGAGACAGTTTTTTTATATATAATTTTTTAAAATAATTTATTTGTCAAGCACGGTCATTTCTACTGCTAAACTGTATCGTTTTGAAAGTCAGATATTTTAGTTATGGAGCTAAAATACATACTTTCATTAGTTAAGTTTAAAACATATGTAAAAAAGAATTTAGTTTCCAGCCATTTCCCTCGAGATGGGGGGTTTATTCAAATGTTAAATTAGTTAGATTTTTACTCGTTTATGTTTTGGGGTGCCTTATTTACGACTAGGCTGTGAAGCACTCGCTATTATTTATAATACATTGCATATCTTCTTTTTTCTGGCTCATTTCTTAGTTATTGGGTGATAATTAACTTAATGTCCACCTGACCCGTGTTGCTTTTCTTCCTCCAGGTCTTCTACAAGACCATAACAGACGCGCTGTGCTTGTTTACTTGTTAGCTTTACTCTGTTGGTTTTGTTGTGGGTGTTTGTGTATGTTGTAGCACTTATTGCACATACACAATGTATACTATTTAGTAGTTTTGCTGAGAATTATACGTTATTGAAAATGGATAGACTCCTTAATATCTATTACTTTGAATGATTTATAGTATAGCTATGATTTCTCCACCCCACACATGACATAGGCTATTTTTAGGTAGGAAATTTCAACTGAATATTATTCAAAATACAATTAGCATAGTTTATTTATTTATTATAACAATAAAGTTATGTTGAAGAAGATACTGAACCAGACTATTACACGCCTCCAACACCTGCTGGTTTATTTGTAACAGAAGGATATTGAAGTGTGGATGTCATAAAATGGTGTTTGTGTGTTGGTTTCATGCCCTACTGCTTTGAATCCCTGTTTGGAACCATATTCAATATATTACTGCATATTAGATGTGTGTGTAGAGGGACACAACGCAATGTAATGTCACTTCCTTAAAGCCGAGACGAGTTAGATTGGTTCCCTGAGCTATAGTGAGTCTTCAGGTATTCGTTTCTCTTGCTGGGAAGCGGTGCCTGCTATGTCCTGGTTAAGAGACCCTGGTTCCCAGTAGGTGGTCTAGTGTGCCAACAGAAGTATGCAACATTGTTTTCTTACGAATGAATTACAAGTTAGTCTATTCAAAATGTAAAAGTCAATGTAGATTGGTCACCGAACTATTGACGCACCGTGTAAGTTAAAATAGTAAAATAATGCAGCAATTAAATTCGTTGAAAATATAACGTTGAAATATATTAATTGTCAGCAAATGCGTGTTGTTGTGGTAACTACCAAAAAATATACCGGAGCTCTTCTGAGCTTTATAATTGGTCATTGTTCTGGACACGACGCCTTGTGGTACTATCCCCACTTCTTATTTTTTCAGGTCATAAATGAACCACCCAGGGCGCGAACATTTTATCAGCCGGAGCATCTTTTAAATGATCGTTTTGATTTATCTTTTTTAATGGTTAAAACCATTATATAACACATTGTAAATGCGAATGGACGAAACTGAACACTGAAATTACTTGAACAGCTAATGTTTTCTACGCATCTGTGATAATTTATTTTTGAGTAAATAAGAGTTCTTCATTGTTCTATTTTAACAATCATTAATTGGGATCGATTGTATAGTTTATCAGTCGATGAGACTGGTGCGTTAATTGAACAGACGTGCTAACTGAACAAGCTATATATGCACGGCTCTATCATCGGGTCAATTAATTTCAAATTTAAATTAATGTTCTTTGCCTGCTGGCATACTTATGAAATCGTTTTCTACCCTGTTTAGACATAAAGTCATGTGATGATTTCCATGAACGTTTTAGGGTATCATTATGTGTCTGCCTCACATTATATTGTAATCTCTATAAATGCATATACAATATATACTGGTCCATGGCATGATCATGAACCAATAAACCTACCTTTAGAGTCAGGAATAGCAAAGGTAGGACAACTTTCATTAACTTTAGCTATTAGCTACCATTTGCATTAATTTTGGTTACAAATGCTTACTTAAAAGCTCCATGTTCTTTAAGTGGGGTAAAAGCAAAGCCTACAAGTGTGTGATGGGATCAGCAACACCACAGTGAGACCATGTTTATTTAAAAATGCTTTTATATGAGCTTTAACCTAAACACTGTCTCATTCTCCGGGCCCCAATGTGATCTTGTATGAAAAATAAAAATACAGCTATACATTATTAAAGCACCTTTTCACTGCATTAATAGCTTTAAGTCTTTCGGGGTAAATATGTACCCAGTTTGCACTAACAAGATGCCCAACAAGATGAGATGAGAAGCATCTCTACAGCACGATGCTGCCACCGCCATACTTCATTATAGGGGTCCCTTGAGGCATGGGCAGTCTTAGGTTTGCGCCACACATACCGTTTTGAGTTTTGGCCTAAAAGCTCTCTTGGTCTCATTTGACCAGAAAATGCTTTCCCACATTGCAGGTGGGTCATTGTCATCCTTTCTGGCAAACTCTAGTGTTTTCAGATGGTAAATTTTGAATAAACTGTATGAATGTGTATGTGTCTGTGTAACTTTGTCTCTGTCTTTGTCTCTCTCTCTGTCTCTTTCTCTTCCTCTTTCTCTTTCTCACTTCTGTAAAATGCTCTTCTTCATTTCCCTTCAGATTCAAAGCCTAACCAACAATTCTTCAACAGTGGTGTTTTTTTCCAGAAAATGTGACAGCAACTTTAATGGTTCACAGGTGGAGGCAAATGGTAAGGTAATTGTGTCCTTGTTAGGGCAATTTCATTCATCTGTGTAAACAGGGAGCTTCCACAGCACAGGGGTTGAATACTTAAGCAACATATTTCTGTTTTTTATTTGTCTTACAAATATTTCCCAATATAAAACCAATGTCACCTTAAAATAATGGCTTTTTAGTGTTTAAAAATGAATTATCAAACGGAATGAAATTTCAATGTTCATTTTTTTAATTCAGTAATATTACAGAATTGGTCAGGGGTCTGAATACTTTTGCAAAGTACTGTATACTTATTATATTACTTCTACGTGAAGCTTTTAAAAATGCTGCCCACGACAGGGCCCTTTGTTCCTTTAGAACAAAAGAACATATACGGTTTCACCTTTTTATTGCCAAATAAAAATTAGTAATACATCAGATAAAGTGGTTTGGTAGCTTAGTAACTAAAACATTCTGAAAAGTTAAAGCGCTCTAATCCAGTTGTCTAAGTAATATTCAGAATCTTATGTGAAGTTTAGTATCTTCCATCAATTAATCATTTTTGACAGTGACTTAATACCCAGCACAAAAAACACCAAGCCTTGTAACTTTGTATAAAAAAAAGCTAATTATGGTAGCAATGTGGTTAAATTACTATTTATATGGTTTTAGTTTCCACTTTTAGATTTTGAATGTACTTATTTCACAGACAATGAGGGAGGTGATTTGTTCATAGTTTGGAATAAAATGCATCTATTTGCTCAAGTAAAGTTTTCAAGTGCTCAATACAGCGAAGATTCACAATGCGCTTAACTGCTTGTTGACATGTCCAGTAATTTCGTGTCATCCTGAATGTTTGTATTTCAAAGCAGGCAAATTATTCGTGAATGATTTACCGTAGTTGCCATTCAGGAGAGTTTCAGCAGCCAAGGGAAGGTTACATTCAAAAGAGAATGGATGTGAAGATCGGTCTTCAGCTGATGCCATGTCTTGCAATGTGGTGGGATTTGGCTGACTGTATATATTTATACGATTGTTGAAAAACTCAGGTGCATTTTAAGTCTTGAAAGCAGTAATTTAGTTGGATAATAACTCCATAGGTGTAAAATGAAGAGGGTGCATGTAAATATCATGAAGTGCTCTAAAGAACGCTGAATTCTTCAAAATGTATCATGAGAATGGATCTGCATGTTGAAGAGAGGTGAATATACTAAAAAATACTATAGCATGTGGGGACAACAGGGCACCTGCTGTAGGTTTTTCATTGCCGGAGCTCATTTTATGATCTTTCTGTTCTCAGTAAGTGCTAGATGCTCGGAGAGATAGATAGAAATGAGTGGGCCCTGAGTTTGTGGAAGCGAAAGTAAAGGAACAGTCCCGAAACATGTTATTTTTGTATTTTCTGTTCTCCCTCACAGGCCTTTTTCTTTTGAATGTGGCATTTTATTTTTGTGTTTTAGTTTACTTTTTTGATAGAACCTGTGAGTGGAAACCTTGAAGAACCCTTGTTTATTCAAGTATTTTTTTGTATTCTTTTGATAGGTCTGTTTTTTTCTCTTTTCCGTGTTTTACCAGGAACAATGAATGAGACCTCAAAATGGTATTACGTAAGTTCTACTATTAAGGAATTTTAGAGGATAAAGTACTTACATGCATAACCATACATTTAACTTTCAAGCTCATGCTGTAGTATTTAGCAGCTACAAAGATGACATTTAATGGACCCCCGCAGCACATTCCACAGGCTACCAGTGCTGATAAATATCTAATTTCGTTCAAAGGTTGATGGGCATGTATGAAAAACTAGCCACTTCATCTAACATCACCCAGGCCATTAGGAGTTACATCTGCCTGTCAATCAATAGTAGATAATGGAGCCTGACTGGCAAACTAATAGTTTTCTTACCTTCAGAATCTAATAGTATACTTCAGAATCTAATAGACTGTATTGTTGATGAACTGCTTGGGTAATTTTCTTTTTAATTAACTTTTATCTTTTACACATTGTCTAGAAATTATTTTTGTTAATACTGTTTTTCTTTTATGCTAGGTCTGTGATTTTCTTAACAAGAATTTCTTTCAGAAAAACCTATTATCGGGCTTGTGTTTGGGGTTAAATTATGTCCAGTACTATCCTTTAATGGGCAAGGAAGCATAGTTCCCTGACTCTATAAGGAGCGTTTCCAGAACTTAAATGATGTTGCTCAATTTGGCAACCTTGGAGACTGGGAGAATGCAAACTGGAAATCATCTGGAGTAAAATAAGCTTTACAAGCTTCATAAAAGCAATTAATGACTAATCACCCTTCTAAATAAGCCTCTTGCTACATTTAGTCATCGCTGATAGTGATTTTATTTAGAGTTTTACCATTAGTGAATTTGTTTTGGATTAATTTTACAGGTAATTTTTTTTGTGAGGATTTGATCTGCCTTTGGATTAATTTTAGACCACTTTGGCTGGCATTTGTTTTTATTAAAGCTGTAACCTCTGATCACGAAACCTTTTAAAACCCTTAAACGTACAGCGTTATCACAGTTCTCCTGATTAATGATGATTATTTCTTATGTCCTCCTAATTCAGTGATTCCTCCTGAAACACACAACAAAAAATCTTGACTGCTACAATACCCTTAAATGTCCGCACTTAAGGGTTAACTCCGAGCCAATTTGCTCTCTTTTTTCTGCAGCTTTAAAGTGAGCACATCCTGAAACTATGCAAGGAATTCTGGTGACTGCGGCGCCAGCAGCCCTTCCAGTAGCACCAGCCTTTGAGAATGGTGGGGGTGGGCAGAAAATTCCCGAAGTCTGGATATTTTTATTGTTTTTTTGTTTTTTTTTGTTTTTTTTGGATAATTGCTAGTCTTTCCATATAAAGAAGGGCTTACCGGCCCCGTTGATGAGACAATTCCCCTTTCTCATAGCAATGAGGGATGGGAAAATGTTTGCGGCATCACTGCTAACCCATATCTGTGTTCGATGGGATTCCTTCGCAGCAGATTGAGCCTGGTTGCTTTCTTTTTCTGACAGTTGAAGTGTGAAAGGATGCCTGTGGATTTTCTACACCTGAATTTTCCGTATCAGTGGTTCTAAATATGTATACTGGAGGTGACAACAAGCTTACAGTCTATGTTAGGAACCCATACTGAGATAACGGCATTTGAGATCAATTACGGATGAATGTCCATCTTGTGACCCCTTCTGGCTCGACACTAAATTATCGCTCTTTCACATACCTGTAAAAAGTATTTTAAGAAATTCCAGTACAATATCTAGCTGTGCTCCTCCTGGGATTTTTCCTTATATTTTCTGAATGCGTCGACCCATAAGTCCATTAAACATGATTTGTAATTTAAATGTATATTTACATATTCAATCTATGTGTTTTCTGTAATTCATGTATTCAGGCACAATGGTCTCTATATACCAGTTGGTTGTATTGAGTGATTTAGACAAGTGAAAATACAGTTATGTAAAATATGTAATGGTTACTGGTTTCTAATTGAAGTTTAGCAAGTCAGACTCTATGAAAGCACTGTACTGAGCACTCCTAAGCACTGTACTGAAACATGTTAGTTAAAAACGATTTACTGTGGTTTCAAGAAGACCCTAGCACATTAAACACAGGTGGGTATTTCAAAGGTGAACATTAAAAATGAAATCCGTTGTTCAGACTCAGAGGGGAAAAGGGACTCCATGTAAAACAGCACAGCTTATGCAGTTTTGTATTTTTTGTATTAAATATCAGATGTTTCTGGAGTTTTGCTTCATGAAGCCCTATTTGGTAGTCAATAATGAAAAAACTGATTATACATATCATCAGTGATTTAGTATCTAAATTCAAGTGCTTGAAATAAATGTCAAAATTAATAGTTATTAGTTTGTTTTGGATATGCATATCTGCTGCATTTTAACCTTTCAACCTCTTTTCAAATACAGCATACACACAACCCATTCATCAATGATAGATACATCATATGACTCACATGATTTGTTAGAACTTACACCCCACTTCAAAGTTGGCAGCTTACCTCATAGACAAAGTGGTCTGCATTCTTGGAACATTTGTCAAAGACTAGTCATTAACACAATCACTGCCAACATTGACTGTTATTGTGGTTCAGATATGCAAAAAGGTGGACACGGTGAGGGAGAAGAAAGAGAAAAATTATTATATATCTCAGCTACGCTTATGGGGGAAGGGGGGGAACTGTCAGCATGTTCTCTCATTTACATCACTGATATAATGCTATAAGATAAATTATTTATGGAGAAAAAAAACTATTCTTCTCTGTTGCAACATTACAAGCAGCCAAGAGAAGAAAAAAAAGAAGAAAAAACACACACATGGCACATTCCATGTGTTCAATGAATTCCAAACAATCCAGTTTCTCCTTCCGTAATGAAACTTAGTTTTTACTCACTGTATTTTCTTCACATTAAGTATTAAGTTAACTAGTTAACACAATCTCTCAAACTTATACATATTTTAATATGTAAAACAACTAATTCTTAAAAGCATTTTTTTGGCTTTCTGGGACATCTTCAGACACATTGAAAACATTTGGAAGACAGACAAAGAAGGAACAACGTTCAGTTGGAGCCGGAGATCCTATAGCCAAAGCAGAAGCCGTTCCTCAATAGAACACAATTCATGGTTCCCCACTCCACTACCGTAGAAAAGTCTTAAGAAGCTCTAAGCATAAATTGTGAGTCAAATAAAGAACTGCACTCCATCCCAAATGCAAAATTTGTCCTTTTTTTCCTTCTCCTTAAGTAAATGTCACAAACCACAATCCACATCAAAAAATAAAAATGGCAACTCAAAGTCACCCTTTCTCTCTCTGTAGGTGGTCCTTCAATGCGCCTCCAAAGCTGACAATGCTCCTTTGCAGCTGAAAATGCCCCTCCAGGGCTGATAATTAGCCCTCCTGAGCTGACAGTATCCTCCTAGGGTTGAGAGTTTACCCTCCAAGGCTAAGAATGCCCTTACATGTCTGAGCCAATGATCTGAGCCTGAGGATATCTCACTGTAATGTTTACTTATTATAACCTTTAGCTTGACCTGCTAATATTTATTCACATGGTAAGACAGCAGAGTGCTAGTGGCTGCTAATTCAGGTAAAGGTGATTGTTGCCATGGAGTGTCAGATAAAGACACAGGTGCTGGGGTCCATGTCTTCAGTGTGTTTACAGGAGAAATATTGAGCACTGTGTGTATGCATGTACGGTTCCAAGAGGCATATCATTTACGTGATGAACATCAAACAATTTATGCTTATATTTCAAATCTGTCAATAAGATGTCGACACAACAATACAATAGTGTACTTTAAAATAAATAATTTATAATAATAGTAGCATTAACTCAACGCTAGGTGGTACCGTTTCCCCGAATTCAATTTATAATTTTGCTCCCACGAGACCTTTGCTAGAATCGGTAAAACTAGGATTACATTTCTGAAAGTAATGGCAGACATAAGGGACCGAACCACTGTATTCACTTCACTTCACACCAGCTTTTCCGATTGGCCGATTCTTGAAAATCTAATACGTCAACACCAAACGCCAAACAATTAGCTTGATCACTTCAGATCTAGAACCATTGGATGGATGGCCTCTAGTGCCAGGCCTTTTCGCAACTGTCCGACAACTCAAATGACTTCCGTTGACACATTGTACTGGGGAGGCCGGCTGATAAGGCGACTACTATTGGAAACAGGATTACTTGCTTTCAGGAGTTCCAATTCTCCTGAGAAGCTTTCTGATTGGGATTGCTGGAGCATTCTGACCTCTGCAGCACCATAGTCAGCAGATGAATGGTTGCCAGTAGATGAATGTTTGTCAGTCTGGGCTGCCGCTCCATTCACTGATACATTGGTGGAACTGGTGTTTGTCGTCTGGTAATTGGCTTGGATATTGCGACGGAGTGGCCCGCGTTCCCAAATATTATTTTGTGTGTTCTCCTGATTGACTGTGGTAGTCTATCACACAATCATAAATGTAGGTTGGACTCTGGAGCTCTCTTTGGGGATGAGTAAGTTTAGTAGAGGAGGAAGTGCTCCGTGGATTTCTCCCAACTATTTACATTATAATATGAAACAAAAGTAAATTGGGAGGACCTGAATAGCCATCAAAACTCATTGTATAATTAGTCATGCTGTAACAATGATTTTTAGGGCCTCATTAAATTTTTCCCGGAATTTAAAGTAGTAGAAAGTTAGATGTCATGCAAATTTTTTACGTCCTTGGGACAAGATTCGGCATTACGCTGTGTGTGTCAGCGTAATGACATAGCAGTGAAAATGAATCCCTTGTTATGAATGACAGCACTTTGTGGTAACATGTAGAAATTGACAAGGAACCTAAGACTGAACCCTGTGGAACACCATACCTGCCATACCAGTTAATCTGAAAGGTCACCATTCATTGAAATAAATCTTTTAGGTATCACTTAAACCAAGTGAGCGCTTCCTTTAATAACATTATCACTTTCAAGCTTATTCAAAAGGTGCTTGTTTCAAAGGCAGCACTGAGGTCACTGACAGATAGCTGTTGTTTGAAGCTGTAATAATATCATTGACAACTTTAATAAGTGCAGTCTCTGTGTTATGGCCTGTGTGAAAACAGGACTGAAGAGTCTGATATATGTTATTACCTTCTAGGAAAACAGTTAGTTGTTGAGTGACACCTATTTTGGATCTAAAACGAAGGTTAGATATTGGTCTGAAACTATTTATCAATGTCAGGTCCAGGTTTTTTTTAATTTTTTATTTTTAATTAACAACAGCTAATTTAAGCTATTTGGGAATATAGCCAAAGTACAGAGAGGGGATCTCAGTACTATGTCCAGCTAACAGGTAAAGAGGACTAAATAAAAAGCACACTATAACTAAGCTGTATTGATAACAGTCAAAGTTATTAAAACAGTATTGGAATTGGAGTCTTAAATGTGCTTACAATAAGTGTGTAATAGCACTGTTTTAGTTAATCTATATTTTACAATACAGCAACTGATCATTGAATTAAACAGTGCCATGAAGAAGCATTTTCCCCTGACCAAATTTTAAACATTTTGACGCATTATTAAATCTTCATCCAAAACCTAATATTAGATAAAACGGACCCTGAGCAAACAAATGAAACAAAATTTGGATACTTATTTCATTTATTTGCAATAAGCATGTTGATTTATTTTCTTTTAACTTGCTTGGAAATATGAAAGGAAGCAGGACCACAGGTGTGTGGAGGACCACTCTACATAAAGTGCTTAAATCAGCCTTTCCAAAACTTTTCTCCCACTCAATCCCATATTAATAACACAAATGACTCTGACCCCAGCAATAAACATGTTATGTAACAGAATAATATTCTTCTTATGTAAATGGTATGATGCAGAATACCACAACGATTGAAGTAACCAAGTTACTTCTTCTTTTTTTATTAATGTTATTTTAATAGACAGTAAAAACTTCATACCACTTTTTTTGATTACATTACAGGGATTTTTCCTCATGACATTGTCTTAGACCACTGTCTTCCAGATAAAAAATCGCCATTCAGGTGTATAGGATATAGTGTTTTGTCTGGTATAGAGAAATTAGAACTCCCAACTTGGTACAAGGGTTTTGTTCACAGTAAATTTGTTTTTGTACTGAATCACTGTGGGAAGTCTATTTTTTGCATAAGTGGGCACCAGCTAGTTACATTTAATTATTGGATGGAAGTTACTTATTTCAACAAATATGTAAACATGCACCTTAGGTAGAAAACATCAACTTTAACAACCTTTAAGAATGAAAATGTTACTGTTAAGATTTTATTTAATCAGGTGTGCTAGTTGAGGAGAGATTCACATTCACAATGATGGCTTGACTAAGAGGGTTACAACACGGCCTCAAACTGCCTCAAACAATAAAAGTTTTCTCAGTATCCTCTCAGTGTCCTTTCTTTCAGCATTCAATAATTTAATAGCAAAAGTAGAGTGCAGATATGTTCTCCAAATGTTCATTTTCTATTTGGTAGATATACACACACCCATTGACATATTGTGACCTGTTGAGGGGAGTTCAAGAGAAAATGACTGCCAATCCTACACTTCACTTCCTCTAAAGCCCCTGGAGGTTGAGAGAAAGTGTATGATTGGTCCATGGACCCTGTTATATATTAACCAGGAGACTTCCTTAAGAGAACTCTTGGGTCCTACCCGTGCTGGAGCTGGCGCCACAAAGGCAGCTGCAATGAAGAGCCACGGAGTTGCTCTGGGATGTTGTTCGTTTGTTGCTTAGTTACCTCAGTTAGAAATCTGGCCAGGTTAGCTAGTGTTTGTACACAGCTGTTTTAAAATCATGGTTATGTGTACAGCCAGCAGACAGCCATTCTCAAATTACATGATGTATAAAACATTAATAAACGTATCTGAGATATGCATACATGCAGCTGTCGTTATCCTTGGAAATGCACACTGGGTTCTTTTCTACATTCTCATATTCTATTCTTTTCAATAAATTATTATTAAGGTCAGGGTTACCAACCGTCATATGATGTAAATGTTTGCAGATGAAATGGGAATATATATCTGGTAAAATGATTAATGTAATATATTATCATGTGAACATTTAGCTAAAACATACATTCATATGATTGCATGAAGCATGCTGTATATTGCAAAAATTATAATTGACAAATTACTGATTAAAGTCAAATATCTTTTAATATTTATATAATATTTATTGTCCCTTCCTGGATGTGTCCCTGCTTTGCGCCCTATGCCTGCCAGGATCGGCTCCGGTGTCCCCCTGCGACCCTGATCAGGATAAGTGGTTTCGAAAATGGATGGATGGATAATATTTATATTATAATAATTATATTTATATACATTTTTTAAATCCTCAGACCCACGGCTATTGTGCAGGGTTATAACAAACTCCATATTTAAATTTATTGTAACTCGTGCATCCAAAAGTACAGTTACAACTTCTGAATGAATATCTGAGTCTGAATGTCTAAAGCATTTGGTCAGAAGAGGAATTTCACTCCTACCCGATAGATTTAATAATCCATTTCATAAAATGTGCAAAATACATTTTAATGGTACACAGCTCACACTTGCAGACTTTCAGAATATGGTAATTACCTTATACATCAGAAACCTACAGCGCAAGCAGCAGTGCAGGTTGTGACGGACACACAAAATGGAGCCAATTTTATTGCCAAAAAGGGTGTTCATTAGCCTGTGAAAATATACTTTGGTAGCATCACAGATTGTAATACTCTGTTGATTTATTATATCAGTTAATATTGGCTCACTAAAATCCTTTAAATTAAAATAAATTGAATGTCACTTCAAGTGTAAATGTGAATTTAGTTTCCCCCCACTTATTTTCTACAATAAGAATTTAAAACATGCAAACATGAGCTGGACATGAACTAATCATATAGCATCAATGTCATGGGCTTACTGCTTTTTAAAAAATTGTTTTGATTATTTATAATTTGGTCACTTTGCAACACAGAGATATTTGATGTAATGGAACAAGGCTACAAAGATGGATAGGTGTAATCGAACAAGACTACAAAGATAGATTTGACCGATGCTCCAAAATTACAGAGACAGATTTGGTCAATAACACAAAAATACATAGATGGATTGAGACAATATCATAGGAATACAGAGATGGACGTGGCAGACACCACTGCAATGCCCTAGTGTCTTTTCTGCTGGGAAGAAGTTTCTTCAGAAAACAGAAATCCAGATCATATGAGTGTTCCAGACTCAGACACAACTCTCCAAAGACAGAGCTTTTAGTGAACCAATGCTTACAATACGATCTACATAAATGCACACGTAATTTTCTTATTAGTGCGATATGGCTGTGACCTAACAGCAGTGGAACTGCAAACAGAGGAAAGTTTTCATATCTTTATGCCTTTATGTTTTTGTGTTTTTATGCCTTTTATTCTTAAGGCTGACAAACATAATAGGAGATTTTTATACAATTTCTTGGGAAAATTAGTCTTCATCAGCGAAAAACTCTATCAGCCAAAACCAGACTTCCATGGCTGCCACTATGGTCCCTCTGGTTTACAGCAGCCCGTTTACAAAAGGTCACAATCAAGGGTAATTTTTCTGTTTCTGGTACTGTTTGAGTGCGATACCTAGAGGGTCTGGCTCTGGACCACAGTGTGGTTGACATCCTGCCGCCTTTCCAAAACCAGAGAATCACTCTATGCCTATCCAAACCGGCCTGCTGAATATGCTGCTGATTATGCTCACCTGTGTGGGAAGATTCTGGCCTGGGTGTGGATGACATCGGTGGCTGCGGCAAAGAGACTCACATGGGGTTTTCCCCCACATGTCCTCATGCGGTGAGTTGTACTGCTAGCTTAAGCCTTGATAATCTTCAGCCTCCTCCCAGGACCAACAGCAGTGCAGGGGTCCCTTCCAGGAAATGCCCTATGACAGCCCCTATGCTACTGGAACCAGCCAGGAAAAAGTCAGATGGGGCACATCTGCTGCTTTCACCACAGGGGTAAGATTCTGCGGTTGCCCCACCAGTTCTCTGCTGCATTTGAGCGGGGGCGGGGCTGCTATATTCCAGCAGAAGCGTCATTGTGCTGCATCCTCACCTACTCTGTGCTTGTGCTCCGAATCCAGGAGAGACACACACCCACTTGTCCTGGGAGGATAGCTGGAAAATCCCCACAATGCAACATAATTGAGAAAAATAGTACATTTTAGCTCACAATGGCAACCAAAGTTACAGAAGAAATTAAGCTACATGGCATTTAAAATATGTTAAAATATACGCATTTTTAAAAGACATATTTTATATTATTAGACAAAAAAGTAATGGAGCTTTCTCCACGTTCTATTGGATTTTGAAAAGCCTTCAAGTTTCTGAGCTGTTGTAAGACACAAGAATCCATAAAATATATTTAATTGTTGGCTAGTTAAACCCTGGTGAAGCAGAAAGTACTTAAAGATAGTTGGTTTTACATCAGGAAAATGAAATTGTAATCAAGAACTTCACATTGACAGCAAGCATGAAATCTGTTTATCAGGTAGGTGTTTTGAAAAAACTATGAAAAAATCCAGATTATCCTGTTCCTTTTTTGACCAGATTGTTTAATTTGCTGGTAGCCAAAAAAAAAAAACAAAAAAAAAACATAAAATCGCGTTGGTATCATTTCATCTCTCCAGACCTATCTGGAAAAAAAATGTGTTTGAAACAACGCTAATTTCTGAATATGCTCCTTATTACTGTTTCTTTTCTGTAATTGGATAATGTCAGGAGTTTAAAACTATACAGATAAACTGTGTCTTAAAACGTTTAGAACACAAATGAGAATGGTGCAACTCACTTGAGTCAGGGGTTTTGGCACTACATTTTAAATTAATGTAAATCCAAAATAATGTGAAAGCTATGAATGCAGGGTTTGCATACGGGTCCCCACTGCTAACTAAAAAGATAATCATTTATTTGGCTTTTTTAATTTCGACAAGGTTGAGTGGCTGGACACCATCGGCAATATGTAGCTGGAGTGTTGTGGTTGTAATCTTAATAATCTCACAATGTTATGGAAGGGTAATAATTCTATTATTGCAAATATAAACATTTCATCCAGGCCATTGACCCTTCCCTGGATTAAATACAGTGGGATTTTACAAACTGTGCCAATTCCTTAGCCAAAAAAATAAAAAAAAGGGTGAGGAAATTCATTTAGCACTGCACTTTGTACTGGGAATGCATCAGGTGTATTGAGTAGTAAAATAATCAGCTGATGGAAATTGTTGCAGACGTCGATCGTTGAGCTTCTCCTCCTTGACTAAGTCAGGTCCCGCCATTCACATGTATCGACTTCCCAATACAGCCCTAGGACTGGAAAAGCGTCTGATGATAAACCGGAAGACTTTGCTGGCCTTGAACACTATCCTACCTTGGACGTGGCTCTTCATTGCCAACTCCTCCAATCCCATCCACGGAGATGATCTCTGCTTTCCAACTTTTCAAGTGGGTGGTGGATGCAATTATATTTTATACAGGAGATGCTGCTCAAAACTAAGCTGTTCTATTGCTTAAGAGACCATTTTTACCCGTCATATTTATTTACTGTAGGATAGGTTCTTGTTTTGACTGCTGAATGTGAATGTAACTACCCAATAAACTATGTGTGGATACAATTTAAATGTGACAAATGTTTGATGAAATGAAGTATCTTCCTACGGAAGTGGCAAACGTGAAACACAATATGAAGAAAATCAGAAGACTAAAAGGCTATCCTCCATAAACAATTTATGCATCAAAGTATTTTTTTAAGGTTTAAGCAAAACATTCTTCAAATGAAATAAGAAAACTGACGCAACATGTACATTTTCTTTTTAAACTTTTTCAAACGATAGCACAAGCATCTTCTTTTACTTTATTCTTTTCTCGCTAAAAAAATAATATAACCTGAGCTACTGTTGTGTTTTCTTGTTATCACCTGGCTGTGCATCTGTCATCTTTGATCACGGAAATAACCGCAACCTGAGATAGAGCCGTTTAACCAAATATAGCTATCGAGCCACATTTTAAATTCTGCTCATTTACAGACAACACAGAAAGCTGTGCCAAAAGGTGTTAATGCCACAAACGTATGAACCGCAAGTTTTCCACAGAACTCAATACATGACTGGGACACATCAGTTTGAAAGTTTCAGATCTCTTTTTTTCCTCATGTTTTCTGCTGGGCACTTCCCTTAGCTTTACAATGACAAACCTTCCTTTTTTTCTTTCTGCCCTGGCTTTATACCACAGCAGATAGAAAGGAGACTGAATAAAGCTTAAGTGGAATTTCCCTGTAGCTGAAGTGCCCCGCAGATGAACAGTTCAAGCACTGTAAATGAGATGCCATTAGAAAAATCACAGGTGCTTGTCCTTTCCGACACTTAATGAACAATGGCAGCTGAGCACAAACACATAATCGGGTAATGTGTTTGGTTTTTCATTCCAAGCATCATTGAGCATGCTTTGCCCTTCCATTATTTTTTTTAACCTACCAAATCCTATAAACCTTTACAATAGAACATAATAAAAAAATGCTCCGGAACAATAATGATACTTGAATTAATCAACCCAAAACAAAGTGGAGATGTTGGGATCCAATGACAGGCCTTTCTTATTCAGTCTTTATTGTCAATATTATTTTTTGAGCCGTTTTTTAATTCCGATTTAGTTCATATAACAATTTTTTTACTTAACAATGGGCATGAATTGCAAGAGAAAATGGTGATGCATTCCTCCTCTTCTCAATGGAGTCCTTCACTCACTTGGTTAAAGAAAAAATGGACACTCTTTTATATAAAAACACAATAATTTCAAAGGAAAATCAAAAGGCTTTGATAAGCTATTGCTTCTTAAAGCAACCGGTAATATAATTTGAGATAAAGATTAAAAAAGACCAAATTACTGTCCCCATAACATTTTAAAAGAGCAATATGTGGGGAAAAATTTAATAATTTAAAAGTGGAGTGGACATATGCATTTTATAAAGAAAGCATCTGTTGTGCTCCCCTGAATGTTTAGATGGAATTCATTCCTTTAATAAGGCAAAAGTAAATTGTGCACCCTTTTTCCAAAAAGATTTGTGGCCATTTCAAACAGATGAGATTTAAGGTTACCTAGCACACTGTGAAAGCAGAGCTTAGAAATATTGATACGTTTCTTTAATCTATCAATCAAACGTTCTCATAGCGCAGACATCAGGCATGGTACGCTATACATAAATCTGAATGTCTTCCGTTTCAGGAGAAAAATTCAAGGTTAGTGTAACAAAAACTCTCAATGGGAGAAAATGTCTTTTAGATAACTGTTTTACAGATACAATGCGCGTTCTGGGGTGTTGTTTTAGCTTTAAGCAGGTCACCAAGGTCTTGTGTGGTCTACACCATTCACATATCTCTGGAGCTGAATATAAATATAGCCGCAAAGGCTTGCTATTATCCTAAATAAGAACTGCAGGACATTAACAGCATGAGCATGTTAAGAAGCATTCTGTGTGTTGTCATTAATATGACATTTTATTCCATCATCAATGTGTCATATAACAGGACAAACCCATTTATTTGATTAAACATACTGGTTTAGGACGGTTTTTTTTGACGTAAGTTTGATTTTATGTCACGCTTGATTGATTAAAGGTAACCTTGGATAAGGCTACTTGCAAAAAAATAATTAATTTAATGAAAATTAATATGTTACATTAAGTTGTGAAGTGTCTATTAAAATATAAAAACAATATTTACCCTTAGGTAAATATTAGTTAGGTAAAATGTAGTCATGTCTTGGGAACTCTTAACTGTTGTAAGATGCAAGGATGCGTTTATTTAAAAATATTTCATTGTTGGCCAGTATAACCCTGGGGAAGCTCACATGATATTCAATAATATTAGTGCTCTTCAGAAGAGAACAATAAAAACACTGCTTAACATTGGGACTAGGGATAGGTATTAGAACATTTTGGATTGTGTTAATTTTGTAGTGAATCAACTTGAGGACTAGGCATTTACCTGATTGGCAGGTTTTTCTCATTGCCTTCGCTTTTAAGCCAACGTACTAATTGGTGACCTTTCATTATAAATTGAGGTTGGAAAACAGCTGAGAAAAAATAAATTATAAAAAAGGGGGAAAAAACCTGTAAGGGGAGTTGGGGAAGCAGCTAGGAATGAGGATATTAAAATTACATAGACATCCAGAAGTGTCATGGGAGTCAAAGGAAGGAGAAATTCCAAGTTAACATAACTTTATACTGAATATCCGAAGGGAGACCAGATAGTACGTTATCACAGGTTTCCATGCTAGCCTTGTGCTATTCCATTAGTATCACTCATGCAAGAATAATGTGTTTACTCAATGCTTTACACTTTTTTGGTGCCCACTTTATGTTCAGTGGTACACATAAGGCTGTCTTCTAAGAAATGCAGTTATATGTAATTTTAGAGGACTGATGACAGGTATGAATAGCCACACGGTTCCTCTTTATTAGCACTTTGAGCACCGAGTGGTCTGTGGAGGTGCTACACTGCAGTCCTACACTGCATGACAAAAAATCGGGCTGGCTTCCTCTATAGTAACGGAATGTAATGGAACCACACTGGACAGCCCCATTATAATTTTTATATATATATATATATATATATATATACATATACATATATACTAAAAATACAAATGTCTGCTGTATAATGTAAATGTACTGTAATGTAAATACAAATGAATGAAGCCATAACTTTTAATGACTATTTTTGGTGGCTGCATTTAGATCGGTTTATATTGAAATTCCCCTAATCTAAAAATGTATGTAAGATGTATGTCACATAAAATATTGTCGCCCCAATCCCCATGCAGGCTCTTCTGTCTGTCCTTTCTCAATACGCTGCCTGCTTCATCATCCATTGCAAGAATGATAATGACAATGGAGAGCTCAAAGGTGATGCTTTCTCGGTTTTTTCCCCCTACAGTCTCATGAATATAATTATTATTACAAATGAAATGAAGACTTCATGGCCACACGCTTGAATGCAGATGTTGGAAAATACAAGGGCTTGACCTAATGTCTGGATAACTCAAATCACCCTGATTACATGTTCCCCCCTGACATGCCAGCATTATTATTTTGATCCAAAATGAGAAATCAAGTGATGATGATAAAGACACTTGCTGCTTGCCACGCCAGAATGCACATGAGGTTACATTACTTGACTTGTGTAATGAAACGCTGGGGTCATATTTTTGGGATATTGACATAAACACTATACAGGCAGTCGTTAAAATAAATGTATTTTAAACCCTCTAGAATCATGTTACAGATAATTTGTTTTCAATCGTATGACTATAACTATTATAGGAAAAAGACTGTACTCTGCAGCAACAAAACAAAAAGGTATCTGACAAAATACTGGCTCAAAGGAGAAAATGTGTAGGATGAGTAAAAGAATAATAGTATACAGTTGTGACAGGGTCAAATATAAGTAAATATATTACTGTTAAGAGTGTGATGCAATTAAAGCGGTTATAGAATGCCGTTGAGATTACCTTACACAGAGGTGACGGGCATGATGACCCAGCTCTCATATGAGAGATCAGAGAGAATTGTAATAACAGAACAGTACTTCCCTGAGACATCAAAAGATACCGTCTTCCTTATTTCTTTTCTTCTTTGTGTTGGCTCTGCATCTTCTTCCTCTTCTGCCATTTAATACCTATCAGTTACAGCCACAATTCAATGTTTTGTTTCAGTTATTAGACTGTATGCCTTTACAATTTATGGAACTTTGTTTAAAAGCAACTGTTTCAGGATTTTAGTGTCTATTTGTAATTTCTTCCATGTCTGAAGGTTTGGAAAATATCTGCTGTTGTTCAATGGTGGCAGAGGCAGCAGGGATACTATTGTCTGAAATAAATTTTTTGGTTCAACACATTCGATTTCATATTTTTAAAAAGTGTGTCAGTTTATTTTTTTTTTCCACCTTTGTAAGTCAGCTGCAGATGCACTGTGTATTGGAGAAAAGCCATGAAGGGCAATAAATCCTTTATTTTATGACTGCGAGCAAACTGAAATCTCCTGATCACAAGAGAGCATGACTTGTCATTTTTTATTGTGCAGCTGACTAGCATGTGACCTGTGTCTGGTCTCACCGTGTTTTCTGACATCAAAAATGACTTCCCATACCTCCGCTTCTGCTTCTCAAGTGCCAATATCATCTGTTATTGTCCACTGTAAATATGGTTACAGCATAAAGGGAATCATTTTTAATAAGTTTTTTTTATTATTATTGTTTGCCTCAGATAATGTTCCCTTTCATTCATTTTTAATAGTGAGATAAGCTGTGACAGAATTTTTTTCCTGAAAATGTCCGAGTGGCTGGAGAGACTCAGGGGACTTGTCACCGTGGAGCCGGTTATGTTCTTCTTCATGACAGGCACCTTCATCGTTATGCCAGCCTATCAGCAACTTATCATCGCCAAGGTAAGCGCAGAGTGTCAAACTCGGGGCTGTTCATTCCCTCCAGGCCCATACACTGTAATTGACTACACAGGCTTGCACCGTTCGGTGTCGGACATGAGCAAGCACTGACAGTACGGGAGACAATGAAACTGTCCATGGATCACACGAAGGTTTCACGTTAAGCAGTGTTAGCTGCAACAGTTCAACAACATCCATTATGGAAAAATTAGAAACAAGCACTTGCTAACTATTATATTTTTGAAAGGCTACTGAGAGTCTGAAATCCTGGCAGATATTACAGACAAAAGAAAGATAGAAAAAATCTTTTTAAAAGTTTAAATTTGACTTTTTTTCTTAATTGAATTTAATAAGTGTGGATGGCATTATTTCCTAATTGTCTATTGCAAATCAGAACATGAATAGTTAATAGCTAGTTAACATGCAGTAAATATAAAAACTTTTCTCTCTCAAATACTGATATTTCGACTAGACCAGTTTTAGATTAGTACGATTTTGATGATTATTTTTCTTGACCTTGAATAATGCTAACGTTTGATGCAAAATCATGTTATAAAAATCAAGGATAAAGGGGAAAATAAACCCGACAAGAATCTATCCAGGCTTTCACTGGACCAAACAAATGTTAATTTTGGTGATAACAGTTTGTGCCCTGCCTTATGGTGCCTATATGGTGCTAGATGGGTGGTTGTATTCATCATTACATCCCTGGTTTTAGGACAGGGTCTCAAACATGCAAAAGGCGAAATCAATGGATTGTTTACTTTCCCCCCCCAAAATGTCACTATCTAAATAACCTTTACAGGCTGTCTGAATTAAATGGCTTATGAGTTCAAAGAAATACAAATACCATACATTAATTACAGTGTCCAGTGCACAATCCAATAAAACGATCTAACTTTTATTCATTTTTCTCAGTAAGATTCTCAGTTCTTCTAAAAACAAAAAGCTGTGTGTATCTTTAATACTCTTGCATTACTTAGACTGAGCTAATTGACCAATTATAATAAAAACATAACCATTTTCTATGCACTTATTCTGGAAGTATTGGATTCTCTTTCGACCTAAAAATATGCAGGTTCCATAAATAATAAATATCCTATAACTTTCTCTGCACAAATTTAAGTAAGTGGATGATCATGAATATAAAAAATGTATTTAATGATATAGTATGGCACATAACATAACTCAGTATATCATAACTCAACATGGACTCTGAGCTCAATAAAATACAATAAAAGGTCTTTGAGGTGCTATACAGTGGAGAATATAGGAGAAACATGACTAGTGTCATGCCATATTAATCAGAGATGCCAACTTTGTTGGAAAACAGCTATTTAGGGCATAGGTATAGTGAAAGTAAAGAAAAAAGATAGCAACATTTACTACAGTTGTTGGGAAATGTTCTACCGTATATCACACTGTTCTATGTATGTAAATGGGTACAGATGCTTCAGAAGGGGCCTATTTCCACCATCTGTAAGGTTACCCCGTGACATATCAATGGAGTTATCGAAGCGTACATTCTCTGTCTGAAAAGAGTATAGGTGGGTCCAGTGTTTATTTTCATTTGTTAATTAAAATATTAAATAATTGCGAGTTATTTAAGATCCTAGGATAACAAAAGATTATAGCAATAAAATGGCTGTTGACATTGCACAATGGAAAATGGAAACCTATGTCTTAAATTAAATGCTCAAAAAAAAACAACTCACCCTTCCGTATCACAATTAAACATATTTAGCAGGATGGACTAATCAGCCAACCATTGTTTACAAAGGATGTGCTAGGGATTAAGTGTCTGCATAACAGATGTATAATTTGCATGGCCATATAAATAGTGCTGGTGTTTGGTTGGTGCGATAATGAGAGTTTGGCATTAATGATTCTTTATCCCTTCCAAAGGATAGGCTTTACTATATGATGGTGTCAGGTTTGTTTTTCAGCCTTCTTATTTGGAGTGAGATAGGAGGGGGTGCACTGATGCCTCAGTTTAATTTCCACTAATTATATAATTTCATTCACTCCTTTTTTATTATCTTAACTTTGTCTGAAAATATTCTTTTCTGCTGGTATATTTTTTTTCATGCCTTAGTCCTCGTCCTGAGTAGCTCCCCATGTATACTGGTTTTAGTCCAAACCTAGCTTCTTACCTGCTGGATCATGGTCTGTTTTTGAAAGAAATGCTTGTGAAAACCAAAATATCTGAAGGTCTTTGGGCACAACCAAATAAAACACCGGAGAATGCTTCTTCCAAGCGTAATCTATACCAGCGGAGGATTGACAGTACACTAACTACAGGAGTCAGTAATAAAAAATAAAACATAAAAATATATGGACTGAGTCAGAAGTACATAGGCAGGCTGCGGAAGGGATGAAATTGCTTTTTTTTCTCATTAGGGTAGGTAGGTATGCCTGATAACGCCTACAAACTAATGACTGATGAAAACATGGTCCTAAAACATTTTGGGAAAATAGAAAATGCTAAAACTGCCAATTAGAGTAGAATTGCATATTTACTTTTAAAATAAATCTAAATACTCATTTATTTCTGGTCCTCTTAACCAGTCAACTACAGTAAATTTTAAATCAAGCATTTAAAGGCTAATAACAGATATATATATTTGTTCCAGGTCTGCCATGAAATATATGGAGATTCCAGCATTTGCAGTAATCCTCAACATTACAATGAAGATGAAGAGGTCCAGAAACAGTCTTCCTACATCCTGCTGATGTTCACAGCTACCCTCAGCGTGGTGTCCATCCCACCAGCAATCCTGCTGGGTTCCTGGTCTGACCGGGCCGGGCGCAAGTTTGGCATGATTTTGCCATGTTTGTTATCCCTGGTCAGCGGCAGCATTTATATTGCCATGTCACAGGTGAAAAGCATGAATGCTTACTGGAGCATCGTCTCAGCCTTGGTAACGGGGCTCTCGGGCAATCACGTGTCCATCTTCCTCAGTTGCTTCAGCTACGTGGCCGACGTCACCGACTCCGGCAGTCGAACCTTGCGAATGGGCATCAACGAGTCGATGATCTACCTCGGCGGGGCCGTGGGATTTCTCTTCAGTGGCTTTCTGTTGCCGAACGCTGGTCTCACAGCAACGTTCGGCGCTTTCTGTGCCTGTCAGATCCTAAGTCTCCTGTATGTCCTGCTTTGGGTGCGTGACCCAAAGCCAGCTGCCACAGATCTGCGTCTGCCAGGGGAAGAAGCCCTGGAAGCAGCGTACGAAATTAAAACCAAACCCAGACTCTCCATCCTGATGTACGCCAAGCTGTCCTTCAGGATATTGACGAAGAGGAGGCCTGGCCAGGAGAGACAGAAGCTCTATTTTCTCATCCTTTGTACTTTTTTGAACAACACGATTGCTATGGGTGAGTAACTAAGGAGATGTCAATATTTGCACATGCAATGTGTTGTATCGGGGAGGGTCCTGTAACTTTGGACATCATTGCTCCAAGTGTTCCCCTCCCTAGTGGTACAGTTGTTTGTGACATTTTTGGTTGCAAAAGCAGAGAGCAAAATCAGTTTAAATAGTATGAATTAAATATCTAAATACCTCTCATTTGTAAAATACCATAAACATTGCATTAGCAGTTTCAATAAAAAGACAAAATCAACTCAATTGAATGGCATTAAATATCATCAAACTGTGAACATTTTATTTGTCCCTTTCATCAGACTAATATGAAACTTGTCAGATTTTAGAGTGGCATGAAAAGGCAATTGTGGGAAAATTTTAATGTTTTTCTTTGGTTTTCTAGAAGTAATTGTGTTAAAAGTGTTTTAATCTTTTTCACAGGGGATCAGGCAATCACACTACTCTTTTTGATGTATGAACCCAGGGAGTTTACCACAGAGCTGTACGGGGTGTTCAACTCTGCAAAAATGACGTTGTTAGTAAGTGGTCAGGTTCTGAAAGGAAAGGCAAAGGCCATTCAGGTCTGGTTTTTGTACAATATTAAACAGCATGTCCTCTGCTCACTAATATTGGGACATCAAAATTCGTGTCCTATTTTTTTTCCCCATACCATTGGTTAATAGCAACAAAAATATAACTTAAATTACAAAATACAATTGTTCAATCAACATTTTTATCTGTGGATTAATACATTTAAGAACAACAACATAGAGCATTCAACCACTTGATTCACAGGGTATTAATTAATTTAAAATAAATCATCATCGACATGTGCAATTCAGTTATCATCTATTAAAATCATTTTGGACTGTTCCTCCCTCTCCACTTCCTACAGACTTTTTTACACGTTATTTTGAAACCAAAGATATCATATGAGAGATTGTGTGTAACTTTAACAGTATCCTTGCCAAAAGGGATCATATTTACTTTGGACATCCTCCCAGGTCTTGAGGTCTTAAGCATGCATCCAGTCCTGTAGGTGGCGCTAGATTTTTAGCTAAATGTGCTGACAAAGACCTGAATAAATTGCCAGGATCATAGGATGTCAAATAACCTCAAATCAAATCTGCCCCCATAGTTCATAGATGATGTTCATTTGAGATCCATGTAATCCATGCAGATTCATGTAATTTCCTTATCATTATTCTTGGGTCTCTCATCTTCGTGTCTCATATCATGGTGGGGCAATCCTGTAGAACATTCTGTTCCTGGTTGGATAAGAAGTCTGCCTTATAGTCAGCTCGGGAACACAAGGATATTAGATTACACTCTTAATACCCTTGATCTATTAAAGAAAATGTACAGAGAAGTACAGAAAAATTAATAAAGAACTCAGGCCTTGAGGACAACAATCTAATCATTTATCTACACGTCTGAAAAGACGGGAAGTTGAAGAGGCCTTTTTTGAAGAAAAAAAACTTAACTTTGGCAATATAAATTCCTATACCCTTATTCAAGGTTAGACAATAACTCCTCAAAAGTATGGCTGTTTAACTCTACTTTTAATGTTCTTTATGACTGTATATACATTACAGTAGTCAATTTGTACGGGCCACAATCCCAGATTCTCCTGACCAATGATATATTGACACACAAATTAAGTTATGTGGATCAAGGCTGAGGCAATTAATTGAATTGAGATCCAACCATCGCCAAAGCATCATCACCAGTTAGACTACTTTAATTTTAAAATGATAATTGAAGCCTGTGCAATGCTAATGCGGTCTGTTTAAATACACCCCGTTATATCTCAGCTCTCACAGCCTTTGCCAGTGTAATCTCTTTAAACAACTCCAGCACGTTCTCTCACATCTATGAATATGCTGTGATTACACGCGGGGAAATAACAGTTGGCCTGCACTCATGTCAACTGCATCGCCAACAGAACTGAATAAATCTCAAATGTAGCTGCAGAGCCCTTTAGAGAGTGTCTTGACACACATCACTGTCTTGTGTGACTTGATCAGACAAGATGAACTCATAGACTCAAATAATCCAATTAGTAAAATGTGTGATGGATGTTGCTTTGAAGACACTTTTGTCATGGGTACATATTTTGGAAACTTTTCAGTAGGCCAGATGGCACCAAGCAATGAGTCAGAAAGGGTCCAAAGGCTCTAGGCTCCCTACCGTTTGTAATTCCCAATTTGTAGTTATCCAACTATCTAACGCTTGGTCAGGTGACAGTATGAAACACAAGGCAGATGTCTTTAAAAGTAGACGGGAAGGAACAAGTTTCCTTCTTGTGACCATGCAGGAAGAGTCACCTAGTTTGCTATGGTCTAGTGGGACTCTTCTACACCACCTCTGCAAGGCCACCGCATATTTACTACAATTATTAAAGCAAGTGGTTATTTCAGCAATTTGCTTAAACCAGGGCTGGAACCAAATCAAACTTTGACAACCTGCTAACTGCCTTAAATATTTTTTTTATTGAAATAGGGTTTTCTTATTGTTTTAAGTATCTTAATTATTCTACCCATAAAAGAAAAGAAAAAAAAAACTACTAAATACAGTTATGTAAAGTGCAATTAGCAGGTTGCCGAGTTTAGTTCTGCTCCCAGCCCAAGTATAGTAAAAAAATAAAATAAAAAATAACTAAACAACAATGGCCGAAGTAACTGTGCAAAGAAAACGGTGTTGTTGGGCAATAGTGTAAATTAGTGCACAGTGCTGATTATTCTCCTGGGCGGATTCTATGCAAGTAACAATCTTAATATGTCTTGGAATGTACACCATCTGAATATCTAAGAGTTGGGAATAATACAATAGGTGGTTTTATCCTAGGTTGAAGATTCTACCTGATACTTTTCTGATACCTGATACTTGAAAGTGTTTCAATTAATATATAAATTGAAACAAGCTTGGTAATCACAATACTTATTACTGTTGTTTATTATTGTTAAAAATGTCAAAAATGACTTGCCATTTAAATGCATACTGTGATTGCAGTCCTTATTTTTTCAGAGAAAGTAGGAGCTGTACATTTGTATTTGTGTTTCATCGCTGGCTGAGAGATTAGATTGGTGCATAATTAGTGAGACCCAGGTCCACAACAAATTACTAAACCACAGGCTTGCATGAGTTGATTAAAGTTAAAACATAGCGTGCTGACCTTTTCAATACAATGCATATCAATTCTGAATATGTTTTCGCGTGCAGATTGAGGAGGGGTGGTTGCACTGGTGAATTGTCACCTGGGGCTGTCTGGATAATTAAATCAAGCCTGTCAGCGCTGACATTAGGGAGACATTAGTCACAGTAAATCAAACATTTTATATGTCCAGAGACAAAGGAGGTTTCGCTGTTTAGACACCAAAACTTTTTTTTGAGAAGTGCAATCTTTCAAGTTTGGTTAGTATAAACGCTAGACAAGTGAAACTTAAAATTTGTAGTGTCCTTTTTAATATAAATACAAATACTGAAATAGCCCAGCCAAAATGATTAATGTTTTGAGGGGAACAGTTTTACCATTTTTCTATGGTAAATTGATTATTGTTTAAAATGTTAGGTAAGTAAAATTACCATTCAACTTGTAAAATCTATTAAAATGAATAGATTTAAAGCATGAATTTAAGTATTTGATCGCTCTAGTATATTGTTTTTATAATCACTGTTTTCTGATTATTTAGGGTGGTTCCCATTTATTTTCCTAACTGAAAATATAAAAAGGAATCAACAGCTGGTCCACAAAATCAATGAATTATTCTGCCACCTGGATAATTCAGTTCTGACATTACACTCTTGCTTTTCACAGGGGTTTTCTCTTTTAGGATTATTCCCTTTGCTGTTGCGGTGCATGGGACAAAACACCTTGGCTAAAATTAGCACCATTTTCAAGGGCGTTTCTTATGGTGTCCTGGCTTTTTCCACAAAGACTTGGATGGTGTTTCTAGGTAAGAGAGAAATTTTAATTTTAATTTTTATGTCATTATCAAATGAAATCCAAATTTTAAAAAACAAGACAAAACGGAGATATTTTTTGTATATTTTTTGTATACATTGTATATGCGGATTAAAACTGTTTGGATGTGTTATTGTTTCAGTCTGTACTCAGTATCTCCAGATCTTCTGTCTGACACATTTTTGTGTTTCTTGGATAAAATAAAGTTTCCATGTAATCCCTACACTGAGATGATAGGTTTTTTTTTTTCTCAAAATGGAAAACAGAAAAAAAAAAACCTTCATGAATGTTTTATTAGACAGGTAAAATGTTATCATAGACATTCATAAGCACTCTTGTAAAGAGTGATAGAAAAACAATAATATCCATAAATAGATTAATAGATAAACACTCTCTGTGGAATACGTGTCTCAAAATTAGTCAGAGGATATTTTTGGATGGAGGGGTCTCACCAGAGATTGATCAAGGGCTCATTCTGGTTTGTCTAATGGTAATTATAGACACATTAATTTAAGCAGATCAGCATTCTCATGCTTAACGTTTGTCTGTTTGGTAGGCTTTAGGGCTGAATTATTCATACAATAAATGGATTCAAATGAATGCTGCTGAATACGTATAGTGAGAACAGCAGTGAGCCCGTATTAATTTACTCCGAGGGTCCCCTTTATTTTGCACAAATTAATGTCTATGTAATAAGTGAAATCATGAATCTAAATTGTTTTCTTAACTGATCTGCATCTGATAGTAGATTTTAATGCTAGTCATGTCAAGGAGCACCAGGATAGAAACCGTGTAATTGTGGACTAGGGCTAGTGCTATGAAAGAAGTTGGCATGATATCAGCTACTGATTCATCACCTCCACGGTTATTGAAACTTTGATGCCCGACAATACTTAAATGGGTTCTTATAGTGGTATTTTAAATAACGAATGGCACACAATCTAGAGAAAATAACTAAAGCTTTGAAAGAAAGAATCTGCTGTCTAGAATATTCAAGTAGAGCAAGACCATCTGCATTCTGCTCTTTTATATCTCTAGAATAATGAAGGGCAGCATGGCATTCTGCGGAAGTCATCGCCTCCATTCTAATGCCGAAATGTCATGTGTAACTAAATTCAGGGACAGAAAACCATAGAAATGAACTTGCCGAGTACTTATTTGCTATCAATTTAAACACTGCTTAGGTTTTTAATAAATCAATAGAACTCAAGGAGAATGCTGGATAACCAAAAGTAAGCACTTCATTGTGTTGGTGCAATTAGGTAAGGGTGCGGATTTAAGAAAATAAATGTGGATTGTTAACCTTTCAGCTTATTCTGTAAGAAACTATTTATTTAATATCTTAGATTTATCACGAAACAAAAACGCCCCCAACCATGCCAAATATATATTCTTAAAAAAAAAAAAAATAAACAGGAAAAGAAATATATTTTTAAAGCAGCTGCCACAGGAGGCTCCACAACTTGATCATGTCGTTTTTTTTTTTTTGTATCCCCTCATTTTGCTTCCAACTAACACCAATGCGATGTTAGCGAAGTTAATATGTTTTAGTATTCATCATACGATTAAGGAAAAGAAATTACACTGTGTCGAGGTTTTATGCTTTCACCAGCCGAGGTTTTTAAAAAAAAGTTTTTTGGAACCAAAGCGTGAGTATAGCTTAGATTTCTAAGATCTTTAGCTCTGCTCTGGACAGCTTTGGCTGACTTTATAAGCCCTGCACGGGGTTAACCTTTTCTTGGTCCTCTCCTCTCAGTGGCTGTGATCGGGGCACCTGGAGGTATCTCTCAGGCTGTGATCAGATCTCTGTGCTCTGCCATTGTTGAACCAGGGGAACAAGGTAAGTTTGTCCATACTCCACTACATTCTGTTGACAGGTAACGAAGATCAATAATTTCTCTTCTCTTGCATATAACGTTTATTAGGACTAAATATCCCCTTACAGCTCAATAAAATTTGGGGGTAGTAAAAAGGTTGGAGAATTTAACCTAACCAGAATCGACAAAAATCACAGAAAATTACTGGAACTTTTTGTTGAATTTTGTTGTCATTGTTTCCCCAATGTGGAATCTCCGATATTACTACTGTGTCTTTTTAAAAACACACGGAGCAATTCGGATGGACACCCCCTATCTCTGAAACATCGAGATTCAGTGCCGATTGGAGGATAGGCATGTCCTTCCCAATGGCAGGGAGCCGAGAGAACCCCCATTGATTAATTAGGTTGAATCATGCAGGTCGAATCATGGAATTTCAATAATCAATCCAGAAACTCAAAGTAAAAAATATTATTACTTTGTTAATTACTTTTTGGAAATGGAGAAATATTTTGCACAAAGAAAATAGCATGTGTAATTTGAATGCTGAAATGCAGGGCTTTACTTTATTTGTGTGTGTGCATATATGCGTGTGTATGT